>OFHS01000249.1:16260-50928 GCA_900245855.1 Calvadosia cruxmelitensis
TATATATTTATCAATCATTATCACATCACAGGTTAAGCGCATCGCCATTAGGTGAGAGTTGTTGGCGTCGGTGCCTGTTTGGTGTGAGTTGTCATACTGTAAGGTAGCCGGTGTAAGGAATCGATCGTGGCAAAGGTGAGTAACGTCAATCACCACAGTGATAACATTGTGAGAATTAAACCACCTATAACAGAAAAATTAGTTATCCTTAGTAAAAAATGTATTCTCAAGGTGATGTGCCGTAGCAGTTGCCGTATTCCGGTGCATATACGTCACCCTTGCGTATAAGTCAGACTCCAATTTACCAACATGAAAGTGAGAATGTATAGAATAGAGGCCAATAAAAACACTTCATAAGTTCAAGTTGCATTGTGGTTTTACTGTAAATCAAAATGTTACACTTTCAAAGTATGGCTTACACAAACTGAAATACAGTAAATAAGATGGTTATTACTCTAACGCAAGTAATCTCACATCTGTCTGGTTGATTTACTAGAATTACCTCAAAAAAAAAAGAAATTACCTTCATGAGTAATTCTCCAACTTCTGGTTTGTCTTCCCAGTAAGGAAACAAATTCTTAAATTCCAGAGGTTCTAATCCGGCGTATACAATTGACGCTCTTGAGATCCGCCTCCTTGCAACTAATATCAAAAGACGATAATAGTAATTCAACATACAATAGACATGAATAATCAACCATAGATCAACATTACACAGGTACGGTGAAGCCTGTCTATAATGGCCCCCTTTAGGACCTTCCGAGAATGACCTTTATCAACACATGGCCTTTCCGTTCAAGTTTATTTTTATAGAAATTGTCCTTTTGGGGTTATGAAAAGTTGCTTTTATACACAGGTGGCTGCTCTATAGAGGTGGCCGCTAATACAGGTTTCACTGTACCTTCAATTGAACACCTGTGTTAAAGGTTGCATAATGCATCTGTTACTGTATATGCGAAGTACCGCATGAGAGGCAATAATTTGCTTATTAGTTCTTCTTTTCAAAATAAAAACCAATGCTCTTATACTGACCCTCGGAGTATGATAAAATTGTCTCCATTGCCAGCCGTCTGTTGACATCAAAGCGATGCTTTTCTGCAGCAGTGTTAGGACCAGTTTCAGGTGCAGTCTCTTCCTCTTCAGTTATGGGCCACCACCCTTGCCATAAATACAATTTGTATTTGGCATCGATGAAAACCAATGCTAGAAATGCAGATCACAAACATGTTGCATAAAGGAGGTCTCACACGATGCAGCAGATTCCATGCAATGTTGATCTTATACAGTGAAACCTGTCTATAACGGACACATCTGGTACCTGAGAAAAATGACCTTTATAGACAGGTGGTCTTTCTGTCCAGGTTGATTTCTATAGAAAGTATCAGTTTGGGGTTATGAAGAGTGGCCTTCATACACAGGTGGCTGCTCTATAGAGGTGGCCGCTAATACAGGTTTGACTGTATTATCATTAAGCATCATGATGCAGCTGTACGTGATTAATTTCCGTTTTGAGTACTGTGCTAGCATCTTGTATGGTTTACAATGAAAGTAGGACTGATAAGTAGAACCAATCAGCAACTTTTAGATTACATTACACGCAGCAAATTGTATGGTGTGAAACGGCCTACACTTGTTATAATTTAAGTCATATATATCATATATGCTATTTTTGATTACATACATCTAGGCAACAGAATTCTTTCACAAAACTACAGGGACAAATTTTCATTCAAACTTCTTTCTGATGTACAAAAGCTTTTCTGTTACTGTATATACACCAGTGTTGTGTGGCTATCAAGTTTGATCAATATCCCAAAACAGCGATATCAAGAAATATCTATAAAATACATTTATATCAAAGGACAGCAATCATCATTATGGTCATATTTTAAAACTTTAGGAGATCAAACTCAGGTCAAAGTTAAGAGTAATTAGTAATTACCAACATCAGCAACTTAATTATCATCAATATTAACTTACTCAATCAAATTTATCACCAAAGGGTGTTCGCTATCAAATAAGAAACGAAAATGATTCAGTAGGCCTAGCACTGACCTGGTTGGTTAGCTTCATACAAGTCTGATTGCATCACAGGAAATGGACAGACCATTGTTGGGCGATACGTTGAACTTGCGATCTCAGTAGCAGTGAAACGACTGTGAATACTATCAAACATGAAGCATCGTGGTGTGAAGTCGAATTTCTTTTGCACTAAAGATAGAAAACGAAGTACAGTGCAAATGGCTTATACAGAGAAACATGTCTATAATGGTCACTTATTGGACTCAATAGAAATGGCCCTTATAGACAGGTGGCCTTTCTGTCCAGGTTGATTTCTATAGAAAGTGTCATTTTGGGGTTATGAAGAGTGACCTTTATACACAGGTGGCTGCTCTATGGAGGTGGCTGCTAATACAGGTTTGACTGTATCCAAAACGCTTTTGCAAGTGAAATGTTAAACTTAATATTACCAAATAAGGAATTCAGAACTGTTTAGATCTAAATGGATTTTTCATATATTCAAGTTGCATATATGCCATATTTACTGTCAAATTAATGTGAAAATCAAATGTACAGCCATAAAATTACTGGGGATTTGAAGCCCATAATGAGTAAATACAATAACTACAGATTACAGTTACTAACAATACAAGGTCATTTCTATTCTACAAGAACTACTTATTCCTTACGCCATTCGGTGTATATTCCTATATGCAGTGCATATTCCATTCGGTGTATATATTCCTTAGAGCATTTAATTTGGTATCTATGTAGTTGAGTCCAAGGACTATTATGGAGGTTTTCAGTGATATGACATCTAAATCTAACCTGAAGCAACGAGATAGATTTGTTACACCATGGCAAACAAACTTAAAAGAATGAAGGTTCACTATGAATCCAAAAATATGTGAGAACCATGTGAAATGGAAAACACTAAACGAAAAAACATGTGGAATAACAAGCATCGTGTGAAAAGCATGTGAATTTGAAATAAACCCCCAAAAAAAAACATGTGAAAAGTGCCCTTTTTACATGGTCGTCAAGCAGTTTTGTTCACATGACTTTCACATGGATTTCACATGATCCCTTTTCATAGTGATTAATGAGTATAAAATTTAGACGAAATTAGAAAAGTGTTAACGGTGAAAACTTTGATGTAACTGATATTGTGTATACTACTAAAATGCCAAACAAGATATGTGAATGGTAAATCACTGGTATGATAGAGAGTGCTATCCATCATTACCCTCTAAGAATGACACGTAATCTTCATCATCATTCAACGCGTCCCAGAAAAGGTCGCTTTCATCCCCTTCCTCCATTTCGCTGATCTTCAAGGTCAAATTATATAACTGCCGTATCCTGGAAATAGACAACGAAACAAGAATGCAATGCAATAAAAATGTCACTGAGGTCACATGAAGTCAGTTAATACCATGCCTTGATTAATAGCACTGTTAGCTTTACATTTGTTCATCATCTGTGCATACGCCAACACCCAACAATACCGGTAGGCAGACATTAGACAACAGTAATTTCTATATCAATTCGCTACAATCCCCTAAAGCATTTATACCGACGCTGATGTTACCATTCATCATCAAATGTAAATGCAACTGATTCCGATATTGCCATGGTATTTCTCCTGTTATTGATTTGTAATTTATCTCGTCACCATAGATATGTTCTTGATGTATGGTAGCTGTTGGGTTTGTAGGAGCTGCTTGCCGCAGAATAGCAGTTCTTGAGATAGTAAACTTGTCATCATTCAATATAGTCTGCAAAGTGCAAAGTGAGAAATCAACCGGGAGCCTTTGCTCAACAAAACTGCAACCACTGTACCTATTTCTTAGGTTTTTCGTTGAACGAAGCGCAATGTCTTGTCCTATCTTCGTAGTTTTTGTCCCATGCCATAAGAACATGCATTTGGACTCTGGATCAGCCACGGCGTATGAGCCTCGTGAGCGTAGAGCAGACGATCTATTGTTCAAAGTGAAAGTAAATTACACATTGTGGCTACTCACCTTCCAGAACAAACAATCTACATCTCCGACTAGCTAGTTCCACCGTTGAATATTGTTTTATGGTGCACTTTCATCAAGAGATAATTTATCAAAATGTAATTAGGAAATCAATGGCAACTGGAAAGCCAACAGTAAACTAATTAATTGAATAACATTAGACTCTGCTGGGACTTAGGAGCCTATCTTAACACTGTGAACCAGAGCCATGTGAAATCATGTAAAAAAAAGTGTGAAAAGTGCCCTGTTCACATGGTTTTTGCTCGTTTTTTTAATTTACATGGTTTTTCACAGGGTTTTTTCATACAATGTTTGTTATTTCACATAATCTTACGGAGGGGTCTTCTCATTTCGCATGGCTTTCAAATGGTTTTCATACCTTTTTGGATTCATAGTGTTATAATAACACAGCGACAGTAGCGTCTCAAAACACCCTTGACATTACGGACATCACTATTGGAATATTATGATATGCAGTTTGAACAGCCAGCAATGCTACTAATAAATCAGATATCAATGATCTTCACATGAACTGAAACGCGCCAGGGAACAATGTATCGCATTCTGACCACACTTTAGACCACATTTAACTTACGTCAATGGTATTTCAACAGCACAAGCCTCGTCCATAACTTCATTCCGAATCCAATACATTCTGGTTGACTCAAAGTTGTCCTCTTCGCTTAACCTGTAATCCACACAATTAATTCAAACTCAGTTCATCATATGACAGAATAGACTGCCAAACAGAAATACAGAAAGTAACAGACAGAGACAGTAAAATTAGCTCTGTAGTGTACAATCACGGTAGTGTGGTCCAATAAAGGCTGTGTCAGCAAAGGGGCTCTGAGTAAAAACCAACATATACATTTTCCTCAACTTCATATAGTTCTATCAAAAAGCTTCAAGGATTATTTCCCTTTGATTTTTCTGCTAGCCTTCAAAACAGGGTAAGACCCTTCAACAACACTTACATTAGAAGTTCAACAGACACAAATTTTCCTTGCATTCTCCGTCAGGAAGCCAGGCTTAAGTGCTATTCTGCCAACGTTTTGTTAAACTCATCAGCCCAAGATGAGAGTGGCGTGGGTGCTTGGTCGGTAAAGGTATGTGGCATGCGCTGTACGTTGCTAGCATGGGAACCCTGTCACCACCAAACCACAGCCAAGCACCGTCACACTGATAAGCAGTGGAAACATTACTACTAGACTACAGTTGATATCTGGGGTGGGCGGGAGGAAGTTGCGTCTTCGCAAATGGTACAGCAGCTCATCAGACGCCCCGCACGTGCTCGTCTCCCTCCTACTATTGCTCCTTGTCGATGGCATAACAAGCAAACTCCTTGCAAGCTCAGCTATCAGCGTGGAATGCGGGTGCTGCTATGAGGCAGCAGCATGACTGGCACGCCGTAAGACCGCTGACATAGTTGATTGCTGACCGCTGATTGACAATACAGTACAGGGCACTGGTAGCAAATACGATCGCACGACACTTGGCTTGAGTTTAACTTTGCCAAAATATTATTTAGCTATATTACACAATATTCAGAGCAAAACAATAGACAAATGCATAACACACTTACTTTCCAAGATGAACAACCATTTTGCTATCAAAAAGATTATAAAACGCTGGTGGTTCCCTTCCATCAGCAACAGGAATCTGAAAAGAAATCAAACCAGTTCTCTAACACAGCAGTCTATGTTTCATGGCAGTGTTTTCTAAATACAGGAACAAAACCAAATGCTGTCAGTCAATTCGCAATTGAGAAGATTTCCCTTACTTGTGGCCCTTCTTTGGAGTCAATTTCAATGGTCATCAAAGCTGCTTGGCCTTTTTCGCTGACTGAACAATCTTTGCCCTGCCAAAAGAAGTAAATGATCTTGTCTTTGCCAGCATCTTCTTGCCTTGATTTACCACCTTTGATATTACGAATGCCAGTTCTCATGATTTGGAAAGACCAGCGAACAATGAAGCCTAAAGAAAATAAGCAAACACAAACATTGCAGAACAATCAAACAGAACCCGGCCTATAAGTAGCATATCAATCAAGAAGAACCTTGTCATAATGTTAAGACATGATATGGCATGAACATTTCAAACATTTTTCGCGCCTTTTAAGATTAACTTAGTTCATGGTAGAGCAATCTTCTCTTCTTCTTGAACGCCTGCTCCGCCGAAAGTGAATGAGGATAAGCGCATCAATAGCTTCATCACTTTCTAGCGGTATCAACAACATTTGCGATGACAATGTTGAGTTCTGTGTGTTGTAAGTCCTTCTCGATCATCTGTGGTTTGTCCTTTACAATGATCCTCTTTATCTGTGTGGTTCGTTTGGGATGTTGCTGATAGAGCAATACCAGCAATCATATTTTCTTTGGTAACTTAAAATTCACACTTAATCAAAGCAGGCATTTCATGAAACTAAACTGGTGAAGAAGGTTATCTGGATTAGGAGTAACTATATTGTGAGTCCAGCTGTAGTGCTAATGAGCAGTGCAGTAGGCCTTATCAAAATGACTTCATGTTCAAAATGGGTGCTTTTCTCAACTACAATTTTACTCACTAGCAACTGTACTTACTTTCTGCTGAGTAGAATTCTCCGCATTTTCCTTCCCCAACTTCTTCGTATGCATTATTACTAACACGCCAAACTTTAACTGAATTCGTTTCCACGGCATAATTGAAAAATGTTTCTGGATCTTTTCCTCCCTTGCCTCGGCCAATCAACATACCTAAATATTTACAACAGAGCACCATTAATAATCTACAGAGCTAAATTTTTGCCAACAACGTTGCACACTGCTTAGAAGCGAAATCCAATTCCATCTTCAACATCTCGACATAACATCTTTAAAGCGGAAACATGCAATGACCACTTAAAATCAATTTTCAGTTAAAAATGCTTGCATGAACTGTATCAATCTATACCAAACAATCTTGGTATATTAACCCTTGTCCTGCTCATGAAACTAGTTGTATGAAGACTTGAAGTCGCTTTATCGATCGCTGATTGGTTGATCGCTAGGGACTAACTATGTGATTGGTTATATGTTGCTACTTTTGGATTGTTTTGAAAACCTGTATACACGTCAATAGCAGGACAAGGGTTAATTAAGTTGAGCCAGTGATCATTGGCTCAAAGACCATGTTCGACAATAAGAGGAAAATCTACTCAGTACTAACAATATAATTACATGATTTTCCTTAGATGTCCAATTTGCTAAATTTGTCAACTACTGCTGCTGTTGAGTCCGTCAAGTCGTAGTCCAATCACTGGTGATTTCCATGACAAGCTTTCCCCAGCTCCAGTGGTCCTGTGCAACATCAGTCGCTTGTCTGATTAATGTTCCCATTGGTCTTCTTATGTTGTCAAGCACTGTCATGTGAGTTCAACCATGCCTTCTCATCAACCAGATCGATTCCGTCAACAGATTTGACAACAAATAAATGTTAACACTTTCCTTGGTTGAACAATGTGTAACTTTCAAATTCAAAATATAACTTTCTGGAGATGCAATGAGACATACCTTCTATTAATAAAAGTGGCTCTTGTTGCTCTTCAGTCATTAATGTTGGTGACACGGGACGTAGCTCTGGTGCTGTGTATTCATCGTCAACAGCCAGCTGTAACAAAAACAAATGCAGAAGTGTGAGTCTATATAATAACTACATGTCAGTAAACAAAAAAACAATTATGTAATTGGTTCAGACTAACTAAGTGTATGGGCCAAATATCTGCATTAGTTAGTTAGTGTGGCATCAGCGACTTGATCATCATCTTAGTGTTTGTTCAGACAAGCGTATTGTCTTTCATGCTGTCCTCTTTTTTTCATCTCGACCGCGTTCTTTGCTCTTGGAATAAATGTCGCTGCTCGAACTAGCATGTGTGTTTACTTCTTGCATGCTAAACTAGCATAAGGAAAACACGTTCAACTTCAGAAACAGGAAAGCATAATTTCATTTTCAGCAATCAGTAAAGAGTGTAACCCTGTTAATATCACTTCGGCTAATATCACAGCCCACTTAATATCACTTCAGTTCGAGAACAAACCTCTGTCAGAATTAACTATTTGTACTCTATTAACATCCTGACCCGCTTAATGTCACAAATATGTTGGCTGGAAAACCATGGTGATATTAACAAGGTTGCAATGTAACAAATCACCTTGCCAAGTACTTTTCCTTCAGCAGTTGAAACCGATAAGTCTACTGGATCAGGCCAATCAAAGAACTTCCTCCTAAAGAGAACATTTTCCGATTTTTCTGTCATTTTTCCAAAGACAGCATACTCGGGTCGCATTTTCTTTCTTCCTGGGTTAGGATTCTCTTTGTCTGGATAAAGTGGATTGACAGGAGCATCTGTTTCAAATTGTTTTTCAAATACTTTTAGTCCAAGATCAACTGCAATTTTACGATCTTCACTGCTACATTGGCGTCCAAGCCATGTGTAAACCTCGGTTCCAAAGTCCAAGACGTATGCCTACAAAATAGATTCATAAATAATTAAGAAAATAAATGCCCCTGTTCTTCTGATATCACTCACAAGAGATCAGCCACCAACCACCAGTAACAGTAAAAACATCATATCAAGTAATAAAATACTCTTTGGTGAATGAAAGAAAGCTTTGTCAATGAGGTTCTACCTTGTCTGTGCTGAGCCATTTCTTGGATGGTACTTTTCCAATACACTGCTCCATTAGCACGAGATCTGCTCCATCCATTTCAAAAATTCTTGAGGATTGCAAGATGCCCTTTTCATAATCTTTGTCACCGATGCAATCATCCCCATCTAAGAGTGCAAAACCAAGACAAAGCTCCATTCAATAAATAGCAAAATAGAGTCATTGAATTTAGAGCAGCTAATGGCTTTCAAAGACTAACAGCAAATATGGTCACACAAGGGGGTAGATAATTATCTTAAGGAACTGAAAGTGTGTGAAATCCATGTGAAAATCATGTGAAAAGCCGTGTGGAAAAAGCATGTATGCTCAGTGCCGTTTTAAGCGTCGAGAGAGCCTAAAGCACTTTACCCAAGGGGGTCTAATTTTTAACTATGAAATAGCCCGAAACTTACTAATATTTTTAAAACGTTCACCCACCCATTGGCTTATCAAAGATTTTGCTTTTGCTCACAAAGAGCAAATTGGAAACAATTAACTCTGTATAACTCAGTAGCACTCTGGAGTTAATTAATTGCACTCTGCACTAGATCTCAACATACTGTGAATTTGAATACTTGAACATACATTGAGAAGGGCCTATCCAGACTGAGGGCCTAAAGCATGTGCTTTGAGTGCCTACTGGTTAAAACGGCCCTGTGTATGCTTCTGTTTTCTTTTAAATTTACATTGCTTTTCACATGGTTTCCGGATGTTGCTAACAACCAGCCGGTTAATATCACATTCTTCAAAACTACGATATGTTTTCTCAGGTGTAAAATTTTTTGCCACTTTCATTTATCTTTAAATTCTAGGACTTGACAAATTTATGGCTGCTTTCTTTAATCATTTTATGATGTTGCTGCTTTTAACAGTACAATAATGGCAAACGGAACATTGAAATAGTTACTTTGAAGTAGAATTTTCTGATTTCTGATGTTGCATGCCAGTGATTAATGCTACAGTTGCAAGCTCACACTTTAACCCTGAGCTCAGTTGTATTATGAACTAAAGTCTAAAACCATGTGCAATTGGAGTGAAAATTCACAGGTTTCCATTAGAAGGAAAACCTGTAAAAAGATGGAATTTCACAGGATTCTCACTACTGTATTATTAACCCTTGTCCTGCTATTGACTTGCATACACGTTTTCAAAACAATTCAAAAGTAGCAACATATAACCAATCACATAGTTAGTCCCTAGCGATCAGCCAATCAGCAATCGATAAAGTGACTTCAAGTCTTCATACAACTAGTTCCATGAGCAGGACAAGGGTTAAAGTAGAATTTAAAAGGTTTTCACACGGTTTTGACAGGAATTTCGCCTGTTTCGTTGTTGCTAGTGTTTTGTTGAGATGCAAAAACGTATTTTGGAATCAGTCACCTTTGATCTTTTCTTTCCCACCGAGTGCTTTCCAGAATGACCTTGTAATCATTCCTTCGCGTTCTTTTCCCTGTTCCATGACATTCACTGTTGTCGCGCTACAACCCATCTCCTTCCACTGCTGCACCACAGACGATACCTCTGAGCCCTGAAAAGGACAAAGTCATATTTACATAAACATAGGTTTGCTCAAGGTGTAGTTTTTCTGGGATCTTTTCATATTTAGTGTGTAGCCTCATCTGTGTTTAAGAAAGTACAGTGAAACCTGTCTATAATGGTCACCTCTGGGACCTGAGAAAAATGACCTTTATAGACAGTTGGCCTTTCTGTCCAGGTTGAAAGCATCATTTGAGGGTTATAAAGAGTGGCCTTTATACACAGGTGGCTGCTGTATAGAGGTGACCAATAATACAGGTTTGACTGTAATTACGTGTTGGTCACTGAGGAATGAACATGTGGCGGTATCTCCTTGTGAGTGGTCCTCATTGGTTGATTTGTGAAAATATGTAAATTAGCTTAGTGCAAATTTTAGTGAAGCATTACTTTGGGTGTGTCTGATGGCTGCAACCAACGAGATGCGTCTCTTATGTGATTACTGATTCATGTGCGAAACATGATTTAGTTTATTAGGTTATTACACACAAGTCTCTTGTCTTGTCTTGCGGGTCGTAATCATTAGATAGCAGAGACATTGGACCGATACGTGTTCTTAGTTTTCTGATACAGTCCTTTGTCGGGAAATTGTTTGAACCCAGAGAATGATAAATTCTATACACTATGAACTGATACCATGTGAAATCCATGTGAAAATCATGTGAAAAACCATGTGAAAAGTGCCCTTTTCATATGGTTTTTCACACTGTTTTCTATCTCCCACGTTTTTCACATGCTTTTTCACATGCTTTTTCACATGGTGTTTGAAATTTCACATGGTTTTTCGCATGGTGCCTACCATTTCACATGGTTTTCACATGGTTTTGGATTCATAGTGATACAAGGTAACAGCAGTGTGCTAGTAATTTGGATTGAAGGGGAACAATCAAATATGATACAGATCAAGGATACAATAATCTGTCAATCACATTTCAATCACATTGGTTGCTCTATAAAATGGTCATCGTTAAAGTTTCAGTGTGTGCTGCAGTCAAGGCGGTCTTTAGACACAAGAGGGCATGAAGCACATTACCTAGATGATGGAGATGCCGTGGTTACCACTATGAATCCAAAACCATGTGAAAACCATGTGAAATGGGAAGCACCATGCGAAAAACCATGTGAAATTTCAAACACCATGTGAAAAATCAAATGAAAAACCATGTGAAAAACGTGTGAATTAGAAAACAGTGTGAAAAACGATATGAAAAGGGCAATTTTCACATGGTTTTTCACATGATTTTCACATGGATTTCACATGGTATCAGTTCATAGTGTACAGTGAAGACCACAATATGCAGAGTAGCTGTAATTAAAAGTAATTACTAAAACAGACCTGGTGCCTCGTTCTGACTACGGCAAAACTACATTTCTTAATCATTAGATTTTCTATTTCCTCCAGTAATCAGGAGTTCACAGAGTATGGATGAATGTAACGAATACTTGCCCTCGCTTTTTCCATGATGCTGCAATTTTTTCCATTCCACTGATGGACATATTTTGGCGTAACAAGAACAAAAACGTCACCGCTGTTCATCGATTCCGTTGATGGTTTGACAAGTCTTGTTTGAACATTTCTTGAGCCTAAGTCAAAACAAACTATATTACTCACAAGTAATTACGTGGTCTGAAAACTAAACTGTCCATTTCCATGGAACAAATTCACCTTTCTAAAAAAAACATCTATGCAAATGCAAACATGATTTGTATTCTGTTATCTATTTCCATTATCAAATGCTTGCTTTGCAAACCTTTATCCTTGAAATTGTAAATAATGCATAGTATTTTCACAGCCCAGTTTCAACTTCACAGGATTTTTACACAAAATCAACATGTACCACTCTTCAGAGTTGCAAGCGCCTCTACTCACTCAACATTCCCAGTTTCTCATTAGTCAAGGTTTGCCACAATGACTTTACTAATTGACCTCTCTTAAAATCAACATCCATTTTGAACTGGAGCCGTGTGAAATCTATGTGAAAACCATGTGAAAACTGCTTGTAAACCGTGTGAAAAGTGCCCTTTCACATAGCTTTTTGTTCTGATGGTTTTTAGTTCTGTTTATTAATTCACATGGTGTTTGTTATTTCACATGGTTTACTGTTGTGTTATGATCTGTTGTGATCGAAGTGTGTACTGTATGTGTATGTGTGATCTGTGTAGATCTGGATTCTGGATGTGTTCTATGTAGAACGAGAGTGATCGTACGGAGAGCAAAACAACAGTGTCTTCGGTCGTGAGACGTCATGCAGGAATGAATACAATTTCAAGATTACACTAATTTATAGATACATGCGAAACGAGGCTATACACTGAATAGAGGTTGATTAAGCGAGGCGAGTTCACCACATTTACGGAAGGGGCTTCCCATTTCACATGAAATTCAAATGGTTTTTTACACATTTTTGGATTCATAATGATATTCTACTTTACTTGTTATCTAAATTGCTAAATTAGTAGCATTCTAGTCTTTTTCTTCCAACACAAAGAATGGGGATTCAACAGAGTGTCATTTGACAGTAAATTAAAGGAAAGATGAATTTAAATAATAAGCACATTGAAACCAAACCTTTGATCTGGAAGAGCATGACTGGCTTCACGCCATCATGAGGATTGATTCTCTCCGTACTGACGCCAGTGGACCCTTTGTTGGTAGTTCGAAGAGTCTGGCCTGCACCTTTGATGTCTTCTTTGCTTTGAAGGCCTTTCTTGGCATCCAAAACCAATTCATGTTCTTTATCTACAATTCAGCAAATGGAGAAATATCCCTGCTGTAATAGTAATCAGTATTATAATTGTAGAACGCCAAGTAATTAGTCGTTAATCAATTAAAATAATGAACAGGAATAACAATACAGTGAAACGTGTCTATAATGGTCACCTTTGGGACTTGAGGAAAGTGACTTATAAACAGGTGATCTTCCTGTCTAGGTTGATTTCTATAGAAAGTGTCATTTATGCCTTATGAAGAGTGGCCTTTATACACAGGTGGCTGCTCTATAGAGGTGGCCGCTAATACAGGTTTGATTGTATTATTATGAGAGCTACGTGAAAATACGATTAAGAAATCATGGTTCAAGTGCATCAGTTGTGATTCGATGCATTTTAGACATGCGGGTGTATAGATTCTACATAATTAGATCTAATTTGCATGTAAGTGACATTAACTGTAATTGTCTACAAAAAAGCTACTTGTGCACAGCTGTATGCATAACCTATGTGTATAGAAGCTATGTGCATATAAGCTGTGTGCATATAAGCAGTGTGTATTGTAACTTGAACAGACATCCTGAAGCTATAGAACAGATGTAAATAATGGGACTTTGTATAAATCAGTAGAAGCCAATTTCATAAACAAGTGAATATGTTGAGAAAATAGTCCCTTTCATTAAATAAAACATGGAAAAGGAATCAAAATGTTACACCCTTTCACAAAGTATTTCTGAGAGACAACTAAAAAAACCTACATTTCTTTCCTGTGGCAATGATTTTGTTACGACCAATCAATTGTATTCCATTGATGTTGTCAGGACTACGAAGGAGATCCTTTAAAAAAAGAAAAGAAAAAAAGAAAATAATTGTACCATGAAGCAAGAGTTTTCACATATCTCTCCTCCTACACCAAGTGCAAACCCTTACACAAAATGCACAATTACCACTACAGTTACACCAGGAAAAAAGATCCTGTGAACAAAAGAATGAGTTCCATTATTGAATGCAACATTCATTAGCAAGTTCTACTTCTGCAGTAATAGTTAACTTCACAGGAGAACCAGACACATGATATTACTATCGATATTAACATCGTTACTGGATTTGCCTGTCACAAGTTAAGTGATTAAGGCATAAAAGGGCAATTAAAGTATTTAATAGGTTGAGGAAGTGGCCTTGGAGTTGAGTGCGTACATGGTAGGAAGGGCAAGGGCATTGTACACAAGTTGTGCGGTTGTGTCAAATAAAACGTTTTTGGAGTTGTTAGTAAACAAACGATAGGGTGTCGTAAAAGATAGAGGCTCCAAAATATCACATTTTAATCGAACAACTGTGTGCGTGCAACCACAATACAAATGTTCATTATCCTTGTTTAAAGTCTACAACAACAGGCGAAGTCGCAACGGCCGGTTGTAAGCAATCGCTGCACGGCACAGCGGAGACAAAATCGTACCTCAGTGTCGCTTCTCAGATCTTTCCGTCTCAACAATTCACGAACTGGATTTTTTGTAGCAGCATGACGATTTCGTGGTCGAACCCTTCTTCTTTGATCGGCAAACGATTTGACCCTGGATTTAGACGACCAGACAGCTTCAATAAAGTTGTAATGAATAGGACATTCTTAACAACAATTAATCGATTGTTCATTCGCGATGTTTTCAACGTTCCCTGCAAGTTTGACGAATTTGAAAGGCGGAGGGAAGATAAGAAAAATAATATCGATCAGGAAGGGCGCAAGTCCGAATGTAAACAAACACCAGACGATTGCCAGTAAACACACACACACACCCATTTGCTTGCTGAGATCCAAAAAATGATGCACAAAAGTAAAAGACACTCATTTAAAACATGGAATAAATGATGAAAACTTAACAGTACTGAAACGAATGCAATGAGGTCAATTAACAAAATTTCCAGCATCGCATGCAGTTACATAAAAGCATTTTGAAATGGTTCTATCGTTTTATCCGACCACAACCAAAACAACTCTTGACATTTCTAACACAAGAATTGTCGGCAAACCTTTTTTGTTGAGCGCGGTTTGTGATGACATCTAGATCGTCGAATTCACAATCGCTGGCCATCGTGAAAACAAAAAACTCTCCACCACTACTAATGCCACGTGAAGCTAAGCCAAACTTGTCAGCATTTGTTCAATTGGCGATCGACCTTTTATACACACGAGTCAACAACGGTGGAAGATGAGCGAAGGCAAATTCGCAACAGCATCAAAAGGCTCAGAATAATAATGATGGCCTTTTTTAAATGATCCAAAGAGATTTCACGGAGATTAGACAAGATCTATGTATGCCTTTGCTTCCGCCGACCAGCCTCTAGAGGAAACGAACAGCTCTGAAATCGGAGCTCTCCAACCAAACCACCACCCGTGGAACAAAACAAACTCAAGGCTTCGTTCGCAGAAAAATATGAGTTGAACATAAAAGGAGACCGCCGTCCACTTGCAGCACTGCTCCTCGTCATCAATACGAGGTCATTTATTGGCGGGAAAGTGGGCGTGGACCAAGCCATGTGCCTTTCGCAGCTGTTTTGATGATTATTGTGATCACTGTGGTGTGATAGTGCTGCTTCTGAAAGATTAAAAATCGATTACAAAATGCGAAAGATAGATTAGACGCAAAAGTCCTTCAAAAACGCTTTGTATTTGGCTATACATGAAGTGAAGAAGTGTTCAATGTTATCTCTGAGATTGACAAATTTTGTGGATAACAAAAAATACTAGCTATACAATCAGACGAATTGACAAGTAAAGGATAATGATAGAATTCCTTTAGTAAAATATGTTCAACAGATGTTTGCCAGCAGTGACAGAATTTAAAAAGAATTTCAAATACGAATTAAAATCCTACCTCGCCAGCATTGATTGGAAAGAAAGATACGTTTTGGACTCATTATCATGTAGAACCGTATAAATATGTTCTATTGTAAACCTCATTATTATCATTCTCGTAAATTCTTACACTGTATTCTATGCTATCAACTAGACCTTCGTCTCAATGTAAACGAGCTTACACCGCTCATTTTGATTACGAAGTAAAATAAATTGACACACACACACACACAGGGATGAGATGGCAAAGAGATCGACATCCATTGTGGCCAGGATATCTGTGTCATGGATACAGCGATGTGACGACTGGACGCGATGACAGACAGACAAGAAAGAAGGGGATTACAAAATGACATGGTAACTTATGTTGTTGTTGTCGTCTAGTACAGCCTCTTTTACACACTCCCTCGCCTCGTCTAAATGTCTGTTTCGCGTGAGGAAATCGTCAGTGACTCTCAACACACATCTGCACGTACTTGTCACTGCCCTGAGTGTTGAACAATAATAGTTCACTGACCACAGAGGAATCCAAGATCACCATAACGTTACAATAAACAAATATTTCCAATAATAACTAGTAAATTTTGGCTCAGGCTCAATTATATTCTTATTTTGAGAGTTTATTTCAGGCTAAAATGTTCTTCATTTTCTGTTTTAGCTCTGTGTTGACAGTTTCAGATTCTCTGAGTTATGGCTATTTCAGTGTGCATCAGAGTAAAATAGATTGATTGAGATTTACAAGTACACTTTTTGGTCTGGCATCGACGGAAATACACAACTGACGGTAAAATTTGACTGAGTCTAGGCGTGTTCTTATGTTGCTTTATGACTTGAGCCTCAATGTTGCAATTAAACGTGTTCTTATTTTTAAAATGTGTACGACTTTGTATATTAACATAACAAAGGAGATACGTCATCCTCTAAAAATATCATATCTTTGTTCATAACTCTGTTATTTATACTTTCATCCTGATCTGTGCTGGTTGTTAGGATTGGTGCCTAGTCACCATATTCCCCAGCATAGATATATAACCAGTAAGGCATCTATCATTTGTCTGACTATGCTGTGATTACTACGTGATTGGTATCCGCCTACTTTTGTGTCCTTATTGACTCAATCTATAGTCTCTTTGAATGAGATCATAACATGGTGAGGCGTCAGTCAGAATGAGTCATAAGACTGATAGAACCGAGGACAGTTCTAAGACAGAGACCCCATCCCGTATTAGAATTGAAGTGTGTTTACTTGAACGAAATCATAACACCCACACTGGTCCAAAGAACGTACATCGTTTCACAGTCGTCTATCTCATATGCATACATGACGCAATATACACAGTAAATAGTAAATAACAAACTTAGTTGTTTATTTGTGAATACTGTAGTTCGTAAATAGAATGTAATTTTAGAGGTATTTTTTAATTGAAGATATTATAGCATTTGTATTGAAGATTAAGTTTTATTTATTTATTTCTGACCTTGTATTGTTTTAAAATCACATAGTTGAAAATAAAATTCAATGATTAAAAAAAATAAAAATAACAAATAACAAACCCAAAGAATAGAATTATTAGGAATGATCGCAATAGCGTTATAAATTTGAGAAGAATCTAAAATAAACCCAAAGAATAGATAAGGGAATGACCGCAATAGCTTTATGACTTAAGGAAAGTCCAAAATATAATCCTAAACCGATTCCTGGGTCATTTTTGGGAGCATTTTGTAAGATGCTTTGTTTTGTGACATAAACACACAACCCCGTGTAGTCGATGTCGTCAGTCAGTATTATACAGCTACTGTGCGGTACTGTATTAAACTTTGCTCATTGAGTTTTGTATGTATGTATGTATTTGTATAATTCTGAAAAATGGCACGAACAACCACATTACAAATAGAATATAAAGTATGGTATACAATGACAGATAAGAAACTAATTACATCAAGCAAATGTTACAAATTTCAAAATATTTTCATTACAGAGGATATGCTGGAACTCTTTAACGCTTTGAGAATGACGAGTAGAAAGGGACAGCGAACTATAAGCATTGATCGAGCAAATTATACGCAGTTTTGATCGAGCCTTGACTTTTCCTTATTTTGTTCTAAAGTCTGAGTCGTTTTGAGCATCAGTGTTTCTATCAAATATGGTAGTCATTGAAACCATGGGCCCTTTTGGCGATGAAGCCAAATAATTTATACACAGTGTAGGGAAAAAAAAAATTATCGACGCCACAGGAGAAACTAGGTCAAGGGCTTACTGTACCTCATTCAAAGACTAAGCATTGCAATCCAGAGGGGTAATGCTACAAGCATTCTTGGCACCCTATAAGTGCTGGGAAAAACTTGCATGAAATTTTTAATTTGTAAAAATTATAGTTTAATTTATTTTTAGTCATATTGTATGTTTTAGCATTTAAATTTATTAGGCAGATCGTGACTGCGATTTTATTGTATTTTAGACTCATTTTTATGATTGTTGAACTGCTTGTGAATTGATTTGAGAATAAATAATTAAATATGTGTGCAATATCCAGTAAAGACGTTGACCTCTAACCTCTGCCCTACTCTACCTCAGATGATGACAACAGGAAATAGCTTTGTTTGCAACCCATAATTGTCATACATTGCACTGCGGTTTGGACACGATTGGATTACTTATTTTTATTTTTTTTTCACTATAATTATTCATCTCTTTTTTCAAATCCAAATGTTAATTAAAAACACTAATATACTAAACGATTACTCAACTTGGGCGAATGTGCCGCGCACACTCTCGGCGTTCCCGCGCTGGATGGCCAAGCTCAAGTTTGCTATGAACTCCACCTTGCTCGTGTCACTCATCCTAGCCCCTAGATCTTCAACGAAGGCCTTGGCTGAAGGGCCAATTGGATTATTTGGATATACGATGGATATACGCCAAGAAGATTATTTGTAGCTGTTTCCATAATCCTCTGTGGGCTAGCTCGTCTTACGCTTGAATAATAAACCATTCCTATCACCTCTCAGTAACAAACTACAGTCAAACCTGCATTAGCGACCACCTCTATAGAGAAGCCAGCTGTGTATAAAGGCCACTCTTCATAATCCCAAAATGTTTCTTTCTAAAGAAATCAACCCGGGCAGAAAAGGTCACCTGTCTATCAAAGTCATTTTCTCAGGTCCCAAAGGTGACCCGTTATAGACAGGTTCCACTGTACCACCTACACGTTTCTATGATTGAGGAGTCAAGCCGAACCCAGCGTTATCCCGTCAATGGTGATGTTTTTTCCGACAGTGTGCTTCTAACCAACTCGCATACGATACTAAAATTTTGAAAGGGATTTTGACCAGATTTCATTTATGATTATATTTCCAAACAAAAACTTACTACAACAAAGTTATAACGTTTTCAATAAAATCAGAAAAACCACAATTTAATCAACAGATTTTATTAGAAAATTCAAAGATATTTGACAAAAAATAGATGTGCTAAACGTAAGAGAAATCGTGACTTCAGATTTCCTTCGGTTAATCCTGCTGGACTGAGTTATCTGCCTTGAAGGAATGCAAGACGATCCACGAGAAAATGATTGAAAAATGAAGAACCTTGAATGAAAAACAAATAGAAAGAATTCATGCTTCAAGACTATGTAATTAAAAGATTTCACAAAACGCTACTCAATATTCCCCCGGACAAGAAATATATTTTTTTATGTTCAAATTTCAAATTTCTTTGGATAAAAAAATCGCTGAAGTTCCACTCTAGAGTTTCATGACTCGGATTGATTTTCGCTCTCTTTGAACTGCAACATTTGTGAGTCATCTTTGCACGAAAGAACCATCTAGTTACATAACACAGTAAATAATGTCTTAGAAAGTTTAGCTGTAATGATATACGAAGTTCCTTTGTACATGTGATTGCGTAATGACTTCTTGGTTTAAACGTTTAGACAGATTCTGCAAGGCAAATGCCAAAAACCACACAACAGGCAGCCTTATTCATGGACAGGGATTAAAGCGTAGTCCGGGGCTAAATTTCAAGTCCCATACACAGATTTTAGTAATTTGGTCAAGGCTAAATACTTAGTCCTGGGCTACGCTTTCTTCAGCTCCGGTTCATAAAACGTAACTGCGTCATTATGAGTTCTAGCTTTTCCGGAAGGAAGTTCAACAGTTGCAGCATTGATATCCTGCTTTAAGGATGCTTCATACTTACCTATAATTCTTCATCTTTTTCCATCACTGGTTGACTGCTTCCTGAGAATGTTTGTTGAATGTCATTGATCAGATTCGTCATTTCCGTCATCATGTCTGATTTCTCAGGCTCAGTTTGCTCTTCGCTGTCAGCATCTGCCTTTTGACGACGTCGTGAGAGCATCTCGTGCAATTCAGCATCGCTTCTCCTTCGTTGAACCTTCCTCGCTCTTCTTGGCTTCTGATTATCGTTCTTCTCTAAACTTGATTGTCTTTCTTGATTTAGGAATTGCTTTCTTCGGGATGCTACTTCGCTGATGTCGATTTCATCTTGGTCGACGCTTGATTTCTTGATTAATCTTTCTGATTTATTCACACCATCTAGAAACTTCTTCATTCTTTGCTCGACTGGTAGATTGTGTTCTTCTTCAGATGATGATGTCTCCCCGATTGCATTCTTCTGATTGGTTGATGTTGTTGGAGCCATGTCGCTGATTGGTTCCTTGCGGGAGATCTCGTTCTGAAGCTTCTGAAGTTCTTTTTTGAGGATGTTCTCCTCGATTTGGTCCTGGTCTCTCTGGTGTATTTCTTGGCTCTCTTCTTCTGCTCCGTTCATTTCTGTGACACATCTGACGCTGGGACTGACAGAGCGACTCCTACGTGGGACCACTTGCGGGTATTGCGCTCGGCTTCTGTCCTGCTGACTGCTACCTGATCCAATCGACAATCGACGCCCCTTCTCTGAACCTAATTGGGACGTTGGCGTCAACATTCGGTTATGGTTCCTGTCCGTCGGGGGATGGGTGCCAAATATTTCTGCATGATCATAGTCGTAGCTTTGAAGCAATTTTTTCAATGCCTGGTGAATAATGCGATCGTTGTCAGCTGTTGCCATGGCAATCTCGAAGGGCAAGTATTGATGTTCGTGGACGGAATCGTATGGATCACTGGAGAATTGCCATCTTAGAGTGGCCTCGCGCGACCTCTCCAAAGACAATAGCTTTTTGAACTGCTCTGGATGAAGGCGTAGTGGTTTCTTCAGTTGACGCAGGAAGGCGTACTCGCTGTCTCTTTGGCCTTGATTGCTGCCCTCCGAGCTGCTCTGACGGCCATGTTCTTCTTCGGCGCTCAATAAAGCACTCTCGAGATTGTCTCGAACGTATTGATATGCCAGGATCTCATCTTCGGTCATCGGTCGGTCCAGTATCGGTTCTTCTTCGGTACTTTCTCGCTGACGTTGCTCTGCTAAGCGGTAAAGTAGCTCTTCTCCTGCTCCTTCGACGCCTGCAATCTCAGACAATAGTTTCGTTGTGTGTTTGTCCTTGAGAAGATTCTTCCAATTCTTAGGAGTGGTAGAGCGGCGCTCAAAGTTGGTGACATCGTCTTTCTTGCAAGGGAATCTTGCCTTGACGGTAGAGTTCCATCGCCTATTGCGAACCAATTGCATCCATGGTAACTCTTTCGGGTCGTTGTCGTACTCTGGCGGGAGCTTCACGTGTTTTATCCAAGTCTCAGGCTCCTTGACTTGGATCTGTGGCTTATTGACCCCGGGTATAGGGCGTTTTGGTTTCCCCAAGAACTTCTTCTTCAATTTAGAAACAGGTTCAACGTGATCTTGTACTATCTCTGTCCTTGGGGCCTCCTGGGGTCCATCGACGTCGTCTTCTTCACCGTCCCTCTGACTGTGATGTTGTCCCCCCATACCTTCAACAACGTAACACCTGTCATCATTGGGGCCATCTGGCGGGGGCCATACTTTGGATTTGTTCTTGAATCGTTGCGTTTCTAACGGATTGTACAAATGCTGCGCTAGATCTTTGCTGTCCTCAAATGCGTCATACGGATGTCGATCTGGGGTCGAAGTTCCCCCATCCTGAGTCCTTTCATTGTCCTCCCGTTCGGGTGGGAATTCAGGGGACGGTGTTCTTTGGGGGTCCCTATCGCTTTCTTGTGTAGCTTCAGCTTCTGGTGATTTTGCTCTTGTCGGTTGCACAACAGAACGAGTGACAATCTTTGGCCTGATCTTTATCGTGGAAGACATGTTTGGTCATTCCAAGGATATTTGTTGTAATCTTATTACGATTCAATCAGGCAACAAAACCAGGAAATCATCTGAAATCAAACCAAAACACGCGTCTCGTTTAACTCGATGTACTTCACCAGAGCACTTCAAATTTATTGGTTACCACTATACTAAGTTTACAACACGAAAAGTACAGACCAGGCACATGAGTGAAGCTGGGCACATATTGAAAAGCAGCATAGTAACTTCGTTATAGCAACACAGCTGTTTACTCGTTGGTGCGACAGAGATTGCACAATGATGCTTGACTTTAACGCTGAAGATACTAATATTCTTGTTTAAGACAGATGCGGTAGCTACATGCGAGTTGTAGATAAATACGAAAATAATTCGACTGAACGAAGCATGTATATAGCCGCGAATCACGGAATCGTTTCGATTTGCGGAAGTCGAACATCAACAACATTTAATTTGGCTCTTTCTAATAGTTAAGGAATCCAGATAAGCAAATTCCTAAAGGTAAAGACGGGAGAATAAATGCAGAAACTAACATATTATTCCTTTAAATAATGTTATACGATAACTTATACTCTTTATCTTGCATCCAGGTGTTGCTCTATTCGAAATCCGGAGCTTACTATTTGGAAATTGATTTTTACTAAAACTTGCTTCTAAGCGATAAGCATATGAGTAGCTCTTGAATACTCTAGAAGCGACGCGAATTCGTAGAACGTTAATCGGTTTCGAGTTTGAACCAAAATGAGCAACAGATGTCTTCGAAAAATCAACAATCAATCGTTACAATTTCTTGAATTACGAGAGACTCTAAAGAACCACAGCTATACAAATTCACATCACGCGGGAGTGACCTATCACAAAATTGCATCGTGTCAAACAGACCTCATTCCATCCAGGAAATCCCAACTTTCCAAGCACCAGATGACGCAGAAGATACTCTAAACACAACTAGCGAAGGCCAAAGCTGTTTCTTCTGATATTGAAGTGGGTTTTTTATATTTTTCGACATCATGATCCGCTTAGTAAGATCCAATTGTTTCCAGAAGACGTGATCGCTCAATTGAAACCATGGAGTGCTTTGAAATTACTTTTAAAACAATGAAATAGAAAGACTTGCACAAGGAGCCGAACGGTGGGCTGAGAAAATGAAACTCCGCTAGCGAAAGGACTGCTGTTTACCTTACAACCAATGTTCATACTTGATATAAATTGAGCAACATTATGATAAGCATTTTATATTGGCTAGCATTAACGGATAGAGACTTTGAGATTATTGAAACTGAATGTGCAGATTACCCGATTTGGAGCACACCCAGGCCAACTGAAATCCCCCGTCAAAGCGAAAACAAACTGAAGCGAGATGCTCACCGTGCCTCCCTAACAGACCGTGGCCTCCTCTCCAAATTGATAATTAGCTTTCTCAATTAGTTCTTGTAACAACCTCATGTAAATGAGTTTGCTCCATGTACTCCAAACTTTAAGGGAGCATGATAACATTTTTAACTACAGTAGATACCGTTTAAATAAAACGAAAGATGTTATATGTTTGTATTTTTCGAAATTTCTCCTATTTAGCTATACTGTAGCAACATTCCAGCCACTAACTTTAAACCAAAATAGAATAGTCCCGAAGTGGCTTCATTTAAACAGAGTACATTTAAGTCACATATAAATACACACCTTCGTCCCCCGTGCAAAGAAGAGTTCCCTTATGGGGGGACTGACCTTCTCCAGGGTCCCTCACTGGGACATGTTTTCTATCGATTGTTTAGGCAACCCCTTTGAGAGGACACATCGATTCACGGAACAGGCAAGGGATTATTACTAGTATTATTACTTTGACACGATTAAGTGTCAAAGTATTAAATAGAAATATGATCGTACGTAAGATTTCAAGTTCAATCAGGCATGCTGATCTAGAAACTATTTAGTTGATGTGAAATTATATAATTTCATTCCGTTTCTTCACATATCCAATGGATGGTGGTTTAGAAAGAAAGACTGACATTCTTTTCAATGGAAGATTGGCGGGGCTTCCACTCAAATGCCTTACAGTAGCTGATTATAACAAATTATGGAACTTTCCATAATGCTGGCTGTTCGTGCCATCCCAGAGGCGGATCTACAATTTACTCGTGATGATATGAGCAGCTTATCTGCTGCATGGCTCATTGTTGCTCCCATTGTACAGCATACTGTAGTCTTGC
This sequence comes from Calvadosia cruxmelitensis, assembly GCA_900245855.1. NCBI lineage: Eukaryota > Metazoa > Cnidaria > Staurozoa > Stauromedusae > Kishinouyeidae > Calvadosia > Calvadosia cruxmelitensis. The sequence goes on from OFHS01000249.1 coordinate 40,458, forward strand.
TCATGTATTTGAAGCGCATCTTGATCAAGGAAGCGACCAAGGGCCTAAAGCAACGTGCAGGACAAATCTCAAGTCCCATATATACAGATAATAATTTATTCCAGATTACAGTACATGTCTAGCCCCAGACTAAGCTTTTGTCCCGCCGGTCTCTGAACAAGGACCCAGGAGCCTTATTCATGGATAGGGACTAAAGCGTAGTCAAGGACGAAATTTCAAGCCCATATACATACTTTAGCATTTTAGTCCAGACAAGATGTTTAGTCCTGGTCTATGCTTTAGTCCCTGTCCATGGATAAGGCCCCAGGAGACATACCAGCCTCTGTTTGTTGTCGGAGAGACAAAAGAGGCTTGCGCGTGATTCTTGGCAGGTGACCCGAGACCTCCGATCAAATATCTCATTGTTTGCCTTAAGATCGACATAAACGCAAACTCCTCGCTGATGTATGCGAAATAAACTACAACGGAGGATGCTAGCTGAAGTAGACATGTGTACGAGAACAAAGGAAACGGGAATCGCATTGTTCTGTTTTCTATCGATTGTTGGGGCAACCCCTTTACGAGGACACAATGATTCAACTTGGAACAGACAGGGGATTATTACGCCAGCGCCTATTGTTCACAAGCTGCTACCGTGCCATCCATGCACTGATCACGTCACCCCGAGGCTCCCGAAAACACCGCGTATCAATTCAGTGAAGACCCCAGTCATTCAAGCACCAAGGATCCCCTACACCCCCAAGCCGCCTGTCATGTTGCCCCAATTGAAGCCAATCAAAATCGACTTCCCTAAAGAGTGCCAGTGTGATTATAACCCATGCGATTGGTGCTGGCGATGATCAGAGCTGCCATGACAACAACAACAACCCAGAATGCCTCGCTATGATGTCTGTTTATTATCACATGGAGAATGAGGAAATGTATCGAAGGGATGAGAGAGAGTACAAAGTCGGCAAAAGACGCTGCAGCGCTGGATCCATTGTTGTTCGATCTAGGTGCTGGCGTATGACAGAACGGCTTTGACGACGCAGTTCGCACTGATACCGAACATCTCCATGAGTTCAGCCGACGGGCCACTCTGCGGAATGCGTGGTACGGCCAAGCGGCGCACTGTAATATCCCGCTCCTCGCTGACCGCTCCGGCTACGGCCTCACCGATACCGCCTGCGGAAGATACCAAAGAAATCAACGTTAAACAAGACCGTAGTCAATTGAAGCTCACAAACGATGTATACTGTTATGTTCCACCCACCTTCAGGGTAGTGATCTTCCACAGTGAGGATGCGTCCACCGCAGCTGCGGGCATTAGAAATGATGCCAGCCTTGTCAATAGGTTTGACGGAGAACAAATCCATGACGCGAGCCGCAATGCCGTGGTCGTTCTTCAGCGTCTCAGCCGCCTTCAAGGCCTCGTGCAGGGTCACACCGCAACCAATCAACAGAACAGAATCAGACGGACTCTGGTTAACCACCTGTGAACGCAAAACAAATTTATTGAGTCCTAATAATCTGCATAATCAGTCATAGTTATCTGCAAAATTTACATAGGACTTTCAGCTTCCAAGGTGGATAAAGGCAAGACAACAGCAAAAGACGATACTAGTCGATCCACTAGTTCCACCAAGGATGTCATCTATGCAGCGGGCTCAACGTAGCTGCTAAAAGTTGCACAAAAGATGTTTTTAATAGTTTGAATACATGTAGTTTACACAATTTAGTGGACAGCGTTTTAGAATATTTATAGTTTAAGCACTACAGAAATGTAATTATTATAATGATGATACAAGTTATAAACGCTGAATAAAGAAGTTATTAGGATGTACTCAGAGAACACACTGTGTTACTTTCTGTCAACTAAAACCATCCATGTTTGGGAAATTTCTAGTCGCTTGTTGATTGGTAAAGTGTATGTAAATGGATCGTTACGAGAAGCGGATCGCAAAGGCTAGCAAGCTCTCAGGCCAACAAAGGAATGGGAGTGTCATACGCAGTATTGTGCTTGACATGTGCCTAGCAACCAACGACTGCTAGTAATGTGGACTGGGTTCCATCTCCTGCTTGTCGTGAACGGTATTATGTCATTTATGAAAAATGATAGACTTTTTTGTATCGCGTGACGTGACGTATTAGTACAGGCGTATGTAACGATGGCAACCAGGAGTTGCAGTGGTGATTTTGTATTACGACAGAGTGTGCGAGAAAACGGCTGGAAAGCCCGTTCGCTCGTGGTTATTGCTTTTGTGAATTTTTGGTTGTCGCAAGAGTAACATTCCCAACACTAGAATTTGTGCCTTGCTGCGCGAAAGGCTCAAGTTTAATTTCGTTTGAATGACATCTCCAACACTATAAAATCGCACGGTGGTTTACCTTGGCCTTTCCAACGTGGAACTTCTCATTCTGTTTGTAAAGGACAGCGGTAGCTGGGCGCGATGATCGAATGTACGCCATGTGCGGCTCATTGGCAACCAGTTCAACTGCCCGCTCGCATGACACACCATCGGACGGATACAATACAATGCATCCAGGGACGGTACGGAACATGGCAACGTCTTCGAGGGCCATCTGAGACGGACCGTCTTCACCTAAAGACAACAACGAGATAGAGAGAGGGGGCAGGAATTAGCACTCGGGGTGTTCAAGAGATTCAAGATGTGTAGTAGAAACTCCATGTACTCCTGGATCCCTCTATATTGTACAGTTAAATCTGTCAATGATGGTCACCCCTGGAACCACAGAAAAATGACCTTTCTGTCCAGGCTGATTTCTATAGAAAGTGTCATGGTGGGGTTATGAAGAGTGGCCTTTATACACAGGTGGCTGCTCTATAGAGGTGACCGCTAAAACAGGTTTGACTGTACCCTTGAAATCTGTACTGGCTTCAAGTTAACGTCTTTTCATTTACAATGCACACTTCATGGACATCTGACAGACTGCAATATGAGTACATTCTAAGTATGCAGTATGCTAACTATATGATCAGAAATCAGTTTACTTGTTTTGAAGCAGACATGATGTGAAAAAGGAATCCCAACATATTTTCTTACACATCTCGATCTCGAATTAAGGCCATTGCGATACAAGTGCCTGAAGAATTAGCTTATTTTACATTGACATTTTGTGATTTCTGGTCATCAGTACATTATAATGATAAACGTTTTGACATCTGACATCAACCCAGTTGTACAATAATACATGCCGTAAGTGACCATCCAAGCAGCCAAGCAAAAGGTGGTCTCTTAAGACAGGTGGTCGCTCAAGCCGGTCCAGTGGTTGCCATTTAAATAGGTTGGACTGTATGCAAATAATGTTAGACACTGTATGACTATACCGGTAGGGCTGCTTTTTCCAGTAGTAGGCACACAAAGAACAGGCTTTACGTCCTCAATTTGGATACGCTCTTTTCAATCACAGTCTTCGATCATGAAATGTACAGTTTTTAGATTGTGAAAAATGACTTCATCTCCAGCATGCAGCTGCATTAATTTTTCAGACATTGCAGGCGTGAGCAAAAGCGAACTGTTTTCTGACATATCAAGCGCTGGAATTCCAACAAAGCAATACTGGTATGTTGAAAGATATGTAATACTGTGAAAATGAATATCTAAGATAATCCCTGGTAGGTAAAAAGCTTTAGGCCTATTCAACTCTTAGCACAGCCCTGTGCCCTAGAGTATACATTTATCTTACCTATTGAGCAGCCGGAATGAGAACCACAGAACTTGACCTGTGTCTGCGAGATTGCACCCATGCGAATCTGATCAAAGCCACGTGACAGGAAACAGGCAAATGCACTGACAAACGGCACGGTGCGTTGTCGTGTACCGCAACCAATAGCAACACCAATCAGGTTCTGCTCGGCAATGTAACACTCAACGTAGCGTTCAGGATGTGCCTTGCGGAATGTGTCAGCAAACGTCGAATTCTTTGTATCTCCGTCAAGTGCGATAATGCGTCTGCTGGAATTACCAAGCTTTGCCAATGCAGTGCCATACGCGACACGGGTAGCAACCTGTCAATCAGTTAACGCCAAATTGGCTGTGAGAAACATTGTTTACATCAGACCAGTGTTTAACATATTTCAAGTACCTGTAGCCAGAGGTATACCCAGGAGAACTCTATAACTGGTGGTACATTAACTGAGTCGGAATGTAATTAGAAATTCCAATCGAAATCAACAATACATACAAAGGTCACATGTTAACAAAGACCAATAGTGTTGGTCCCAAATTAAGCTGGCAGGTTTCATAAACATGTCTTACACCAGGTGAAATTATGACATTGTGGCGGTCTCATCAAGCATTTACGTCACAACTCAGACCGCCAATCAGCACCCTCCGTCAGTCGCTATAAATGTCTTGTATTTCGTAATGTCGTTCTCTTGCAATCTGTGCTCTCGAGCCTTCAGACAGGCTGGCTACCCTCCGTCGTATCTGCCACAATTATATATCTACAACATCATCCACTCGCCTCTTCATGTGATCAACATCTGCAAGATAAATATCCTAAAACATGCTACACTAAGTTTGATGGTGGAAGCATCTTGGCCCAGTTGGCAGTGGCTGAGTAGTCATCAGTCTCTCATGGCAGTATGTGCATCACGTAAAAGAGGGACAGCTTCTCTATGCAGAGGACCATCTCTATTTCTATACTGCATAACTATTACTTAGCGATGCAAGTTTCAAGATCACTTTGTCTTGTAGAGTAGTAGCAATGTCATTATGCCAATGGAATCCTCCCTCTTTTAGGTTTTCATTACCTTATCTCCTAAAGCATAAGCCGGTGCCTCTGATAGCATGATCGGTTCCGAAGGATCAACTGGCATTGCATCGTCGACAACTTCTGCCTGCCGCATATTGGTGTACGGTCCAAGGCTGGACATCTGGGATTTGATGGTAGCAATGGCATCAGCTGCCTTGTCGCCAAGGGCCTTGCCGTGCCAGTTCATTTGATCTTCAATGCCTAAGGAGAAAGAATTTATAGATTTGATCGTAAAGAGCCTTCACTGATCGGCCGCTTCTGTGCGTCCACGACCTTGCTCTACAACAGATTGCCCACATCTCAGTTGATTTAGAGTTACGTAATACTCTTACATATTCATTGCAATGATGCAACATAGCTTGCTATTTCACCAGGAATGGACAATGTGGTTGTAGTGGCTGACGCGCGGTCAGTGTGAACTCAATCTCGTCATTTTATAGTCACGTGATAGTAAGAATATGTAGCTGTGTCACCCTATAATTATCCTCTTTCCCGTCTGTACTTCGTCGTGGTAACAGCTCTGTCTGTCGTCTTATCTATGCTGTGTCTCACGACACAGAGCTCTGGTACCAACGACCATATGTACTCCTTGGAACTCTGCCATATCTCCCTGTCGTGGGACCAGCAATGTCTTTATCAATTATACTTATGTGGAATGTGAAAGCCTCCATCTTCGTCTCTCGTCTCTTCGTCCTCCACATGGTCTGTATTACATCTGCCCATGTAGATAGTTTTACTATTTGTACTTCGTGAAGTACATAGAATATCCCCAACCCTGAGCTGCAAATGTTTGAAAAGCTGCATAGATATTCTAGAGTTTGTGTTCTGAAGATTCTGACCTGGAACTCCTACAATATCGGTTTTCTGCTTTTACTTTGGGACATGCAATCACTGTGGCATAGTCTACAAATACGTATCTAGTGACTTTTTAGCAGTTACATTTATAATTTTGTAATAATTAATAGAAATCATCATAAGCCTTAATTTTTTGTTTGAGATGCAAAATCAACACAAGAGAAATACCTGGAATGCCTTTTCCCTTGTAGGTCTTGGCCAATATCATGGTTGGCTTCTCTTTAGTCTGAGAGGCCTCGTACAAACATCGAGCTACCTCCTCCACACTATGGCCATCAATAACCAGTGTATGCCACCTGTTGTGCGAATTGTTACGAATGTTAACCAACAATGACGAGTTAAATACAAGAATATTTATGCCTGTACTACATCTGACACTAAACTTGGTACATATCACTTCAGAGTTTTGGCAAGAAGCATTTCCAGTCGATTTAATTGGGGAATGGGGTCTAACACTAACACCTTGCGGAAATTGCGGCAATGCAAAGCTGGATCGATGATAGTGCACAACATCATACAATTTCCACAAAAATATTATCAAGGATCAAGGAATACCGGTAAACGCTATAGACGACAAAAAATGGATTGGAAATCATCAACCACTCTACAACAATTGAATAGAGCACCAAGAAGCCAATGTGTGGGATAAAGCCAAATTACTTGAGTGAACTCAAAGACGAACAACGGCACATGTAAGCAACACAGCTGTGTTCCTACGGGTACAGACTACAGCGAACCCTGTCTATAATGGTCATTTTTTGGACCAGAGGAAAATGACCTTTATAGACAGGTTGCCTTTCTGTCAAGGTTGATTTCTATAAAAAGTAGAGCTGGGTCGATTGTGAATTTTACACTATCGATTAATCGACCCAAACAATCGATAAACTATCGATGCATTGGACCATACAGACGCATTTTGTTCCTTGTCCTATTGTCGATTTTAATTTTTTTTTACGATAATCAAGACCTAATCCTCTGAGCTATATCTGTTCTGTACAATCTATTAGAATCTATTAGTCATAATAAAAAGTACAAAAAAATGTAAATACATAATAGCATGTTAACAGGTAACTAAAAATTGCAATTGTTGTATTTCTACCCAGAATGGGTGAAATATATTCATTGAACAACTAGACAATGGATTGCCAAAAAGCAATCGATTAATCGATGCATCGGACCCAGCTCTAATATATAGTGTCATTTTAGGACTTAGCAGAGTGGCCTTGATACATACGTGGCTGCTCTATAGATGTGACCGTCAATACAGGATTGACTGTCTTGCACTCACCCAAAAGACTCCCAGCGTCTTTTATATATATCCATATCATGTTGAAGACACGTGGGGTCGCTTTGACCAAGACGATTGACGTCAATGATTCCAACAAGGTTGTCCAATTTGTAAAAACTGGCAAAATTGGCAGCTTCCCAGACACTTCCTTCGGCAGATTCACCATCACCCATCAAACAAAAAGTGCGGTAGCTACAAGAGCACACATAGCAGAAGATAATAGGCCTGGCTTCAAGCAAAACTTATAATGTCAACAATACTAGTCCCCTGTATTGGAAGAAGGAACAATCTACAAATACTGCACAGCGGTGACTTTGTCCAATATATTTTCAAATTAAACAACACATTTATATGAAAAGCTTTGTAAAATTCTGCCATCCATCTCAGAGAGCTGTGTCACCTGTGTCGATCTCTATTTAAGAAGAACCGATATAAATTCAGCAGTGTTGTACGCGTAGGCAACTAGTGTTGAAATGGATTGGCAACTACAGTGAAACCTGTCTTTTATGGTTACCTTTGGGATCTGAAAAAACTGACCTGTATAGACAGGTGGCCTTTCTGTCCAGGTTGATTTCTATAGCAAGTGTCATTCTGGCTTATGAAGAGTGGCCTTCACACACAGGTGGCTGCTCTATAGAAGTGGCCGCTACTACAGGTTTGACCGTAGCTAGCGCTCAAGACTGTGAAACCTACCTCGATTTGTCAAAGTATTTTCCAGTGTAGGCCATTCCACAAGCGCAACTCAAACCTTGACCAAGTGAGCCGGTAGCAACATCAATGAAGTTCAATTTCTACCAATAGAAATTCAATATGTAATTAATGTGATTGATGTTACCATGAGGTGTTACCGCATTGCCTGGCACATAAGTCAAACGCAGAGATGTTGGGTCAGTGTTACAGACTTGGAAATATCCAAAAACAACGTCTCACATGACGTTAAAATCATTATGCTAATAAAAAGCAGAAAGTTAACGTGGAAATGATTGCTTAATTAAATCAGAAAACAGCACTCAGAGACGTGTTGATCAGTTTGGTGCAGACATGATCCCAGGCTAAAATAATTTAGGCTGAAATTAGTTCCTGAGGCATACCTAAGGGGGGTCTCCCCGGGAAATTTTTTGCGTCAGTTACCTGCAGGAGGATGTTTTGCTTCATCTTACCATTGAATTTTACACAAGTTACATTTAGTCATGTATGACATATGACATATCACATTTTCAAGTTAAAACAATGCTACAGAACTAAATAAAAATCAAAACAATATGATTTACATGTGCTCGACAACAAATTTATTCAGCACGCGGGCAATTTTTCATACGATTGGTTTACGCTACGAGAAGATCACACGGAGAAGAAAACAATTATTGCCGCGGAATTCCGCGCTTCTGCGGAAAGGATCATGTCTGGTTTGGTTTGATGCATCAAAAAACGCAATCTAATCCAAACAACAATATCTCGATATACATAGTTCTTGACCCACGGGAGTAAGGTCCTTAATTTCCAGACAGCACAAATGAATACAAGCTCTTGTGAAAATAGGCATTTATAAGCAGCATCGCTTACCGGGGTGGGGTGACCCTCAAGCTCCGAGTCGATCTTTCTGAGAGTCAGCAGACGAGACTCTTCAAACAAGCCAGCCTCAGCCCAAGCAGCGTACAATATCGGACATGAATGGCCCTAGAAAAAATCATGTCAGACTATATTGTAACCAATGACAACGTTTGTAGTATCAATAACATTTTGAAAATTTAAAACATTCTGTCTTCACTCTTCATCCTTGTAAGCTTTTGCAGCACTGTAGAAAGTGTCGCAACTCGCAAGCAAAGCTGTTTCAGTCAATAGACCCAGTCAGTCACTCAAAACACATGCTTTAAGTCCGTCCCTGACTCTCTATCATGGTCACTAAGACTTAATGTGGCAACTTTAACATGATATAGTGTGCTTCCATTTATCGTTAAGCAAAGTAAGAACAAATGGCAGGCCCAATCAGTAAATGAAAACACTGACGAGCTGGTGCTGTCTATCTTCCTTAAATTGGTTAATTTGGTCTTCCACCATGAAGTTTGTGCAATTATAGAAGAACCGACATTTGAAGATGGACAAAGCTTTATCTTAGCTGCAAATTNTCTTGAGAGCGAGGTCGCGACGGGAAAAGCGCTAGGTTTGCTGTTTCCATGATGCGCAACAGCCGTGCCGCTTCATAGTGTCGCTACAGCCTAGCGCTTCAGCCGGAAGCCATTAAAAGCCAATTAACGTCTGTTTCCATGAGGCGACGAGCGTAGCGACACGGCTGTTGCGCTTCATGGAAACACAGTATTAGCTTAGCACAGTCGGCAGTCAGTCACCTGTCTTGGTCATCATATCAACCGTGTTAATTCATAAAAAATTCACTCCCTCCTGGTCCATCGAGTGGTTGTTTAAGATGTGATTCATTGTTTGTAATCTGAAAACAACGACTAAATAAAAATACCTTTGAAAGCACAAATCGGTCACTTGAAGGATCCCTTGGGAAAGAGACTGAAAGAGAACACGCCACACAATTAAATGAATAGCTACCAACTAACAAGGAAGCTTACGCCTTACGAGCAGTCAAAACGACAAAGAAAGCAACAACCAAGCAAAAACTGTGATACAAGATAGTCCTGAGAATGCACCTTTGTACTTCATCACATGGAAAAACAAGACGGATGTTAGCTCAGCCATTGAACAGCATGATGTTGGGTGTCTGCAAGTAACAGTTGTCAAGCGTAATCAATAATCTGACAAATCAACAGCCTTAATCTTAAAATTAAGCAAGAATTAAACAATCAAGGGTTCACTTTATCATTACAGTGTAACTCGGTTAATATCACACCCTTGGGAAAATTGTGAAACTTGATAAATATTATCCGAGTCGTGACAATAACCGAGTCTGACACTCAGACTCTAATTTTGCAGAAAGGGCTCAAAAAGTAACAAAAGCGGGCCATGCGACAATATCCAAGGTGATATTAACCGAGTAAAATAAGAGAAAAGCTTAAGGACGGGCAAGTGGAATTTTGCTTTCCGTGACAATAACTGAGACGTGATAACATCTGAGGTGATATTAACTGAGTTAACACCTATGCTGCCGTGCATGATAACAAAACAGCATGGCCACACGCCGCACGGAAAATCAACAATGCTGTTTGCAATTGCGTGATGCATATCATCCCAGTTTTCAATAGAGAAGCACGAAGAAAGCCAAATTGAAGCAAATAAACATGAAATCAGGACAAGCGACCTATCTTATGCTTGTTTTCTTCAGCTTAAATGAGAAATAAATGTCCAATTCAGCAATATTGAAGCTGCTGTTGCAGGGGCCGTGTTTGACAACATTCTCATACTTTACAAATCCAAACCATCAATTTCTCTTGTGATAAATGTTCCAAACAACACTGAACTACCTCATGTGTCCATATTGACGTGGCAGTATTGATTGGGAGAGCGACAACTGAAGAGTTGAGCGATAAACAATGCGTAAAAATCATGTTGTTGTGAGTGAAGAACCTTCCCGACATTTTGAAATTCGATAAAAAATATTGCAGGAGC
>OFHS01000250.1:0-50926 GCA_900245855.1 Calvadosia cruxmelitensis
GGGAAGACGTACGCCAAATCTGTTTTGGCGTAGGCTGACTCCACGCCGGATTAATCCGGCGTAACATACACATTTTCCATCAGGGATAGGCTAGGCCCGGCCTAGCTAGCCTAGCGTCTGCTGTTGTCTGTTGAGGGCCAGGGCTAAGCTGGCCCCTAAGGCCTTACTGGAAAGTTCGTTGTTCTTACGCCGAATATTACGCCAGGGAGTGCTTCTCCAAGCTTACACCACGCCAAAATCCGAAATTTGAACAATGTTTAGCAGCCTCCCAGTTTGCAGTCAGAGTAGCCTATGGCACTTCTCGCCGAGATCTCGGGGGCGGCAGAGCCCAAAATGTTCAGGGGCAGGGGCGCAATTGCAACAAAATATCACTCAGGGGCACTCCTCAAAGGCGGAAATCAACTAAATAAATAAAATAAATATTTTTCTGGCAATATGGTGCCCCTGATGAAAATCAAAACATTTTGACAACAGAAAACAAGATCAGAAATCCTTAGTATAAGATTCATTTTGCAGTTTATTTGTATTTATTTATTTTATTTTTGGCTCTGAGTGATATTTTGTTGCAAAATGCAATGGCATCACTGCATCGGAAGGGCTCTACCACCCCCGAGTTCTCGGCGAGAAATACCATACTCTGCAAACCGGAATTATCACAGTAAACACCACGCCAAGTTTTTCATCGCCCATAATCTACAAACTTTAACTTTCCAGTAGGGCCTAGGTAGAGATCAACAGGTAGTAGCTGATATAAGTTTAATACAGGCCGTTTTATACTTTGATATAAATTATTAAATGTAGGCCCTATAGTTATCCAGACCAATTTTAGGCCTAGGAAATTGAAGACGCAGTTTTTCCAATCTCATCTCATGACATGAGTAGATCCAATGATTGTTTGCTCATTTCCTCGTCAAGGCCAACACCAATTTTGTTTATTTCCATTGTGATTTAACTTGATATTGCCAATCCACTACTGCTGTTACCGTCATTGATCTTAAATTCCAACCCTTGAGCATCAGATCTTTCAACGTGTAGGTAACCGTAACAATTTTTGAGAAGGATATTGTTTCGTGCATTGGCTAGGGCCAGGATAGAACTTTTGAGGAATCAACTGACAACTGAGCATTGTATTAAGCCTTGTCCTGCTATCGACGTGTATACACATTTTCAAAACAAGTCAAAAGTAGCAACATATAACCAATCAACTAGTTACTCTATAGAGATCAACCAATCAGCAGTCAATAAAGCGACCTCAAATCTTCATTTCACTAGTTCTATGAGCAGGACAAGAGTTAAGTTATACAAGCCATCATCAGCACTGGTTTGAATCCCACACTTTTATTAAATACGTTTCTTAACATATAGCTTACGCCCTTAATTAAAAATGAAAATTAATGTGTGTCCTTTCTTTTACCTTGTTAGGAGTCATTTGGCATGGAGCAGAAGTAATCCAAGGTGCCAGAGAGACATTAGAAAATCTCCGTCGCCTAGTGAGTAAACTGATTGGTGATTGGTGATTGGTGATGTTAACAGATTGACCCAATCAACGAAGATTTGAAATATTGCATTTGTTGCTTTGCTTTCCAAAGGGCAAAAAAGTTCTATTTGTAACCAACAACAGCACAAAATCAACGGCACAATATGAAAAGAAATTTGTTGATCTTGACATTCCCGTTGACAAAAATAGCGTCTATGCCACGGCTGCCGTCACTGCGCTCTACCTGAAGAACGTATTGAAAGTGAAGAAGAAGGTCTACATGGTTGGTAACCAAGGCATCAAGATTGAAATTGAAAGTACGGGAATCGAGGTTATTGGACTAGGGGTAAGATGTTGTCTAAGTTGTTATATTTGTTTGATCGATCATCAAGCTGTGAAAGTGCCTCTTTCACAAGGCTGTAAAAAGTAAGAGTTACCGTAACAGTACAGTAGCTACTACAGTCAAGCCTGTATTAGCAGCCACCTCTATAAAGCAGCCACCTGTGCATAAAGGCCACTTTTCCTAAGCCCAGAATGACATTTTCTATAGAAATCAACCTGGGCAGAAAGGCCACCTGTCTATAAAGGTCATATTTCTCAGGTCCCAAAGGTGACCGGTATAGACAGGTTTCACTGCACAGTCGCTAGATACAATCACTTTCTTTGTTTTAAAAGTAAAAGTTACTTTTCAAAGCTACTTTTCTAAGTATATTTTAAGAGTTAGGCTTCTATATAATTACCTTGCCAGTATGGCTAGATTATTGAAGTGATTATATTAACAGTTACTTTCACTGTTACGTTTCTCGAAGCTGAAAGAATTATGAGAATGTGATATAGATTTGCCTTGATTATGTTGTGGCTGACGCACGTCTTTTGTTATGTAAATATCTAATATCCATGTCGTAATTAACGTAATCATGTCAATTGTAATTAGTCACCGTGTCAGCTGTAATCATCCTCTTTCGTTTCCATCTCTTGTTGTGTCAAGACCTCGTGTTGCTGCGTCCGTGACATAGAGCTCTGGCTACTAGGACATAGATCCCTTCACCATCTCTCCCTGTCATGGCCAGCTTCCTATCAAATATATCTGAATCAAACAACCATCGTATTCTATTATCTTCTTAAATGGCACAATTATAGCTGAGATGCACAATTTCAATTAATATATTCAGACCTGGAACAATTTTCGTTTTCCTTTGAATGTTGATGTAGGCAGACCCAATCATCGACCACGACAGCAGCACAATCAATGGTATGATTGACAAGACACTTGACAGCGAAGTAAGGTTCAGTCTATATATAGACCCTGTTTGCTAAGAGTTTCTTAATGCTGTCCAACATTACTGTTTCAGTCATACCTGGTCAGAATTACCAGACCACAACGAAATAATACAAAACAATTGGGCAGAAAAGTCTAACATGTTCAACTAAATTTGGCATTGCATGGCACATAAATACGGGAATATCTGTCACAATCCAACTAATATTTTGGTATATAACATATTGCATCACTTTCTGTTTATAGAACATCTAAAATCTTCAATTAAACATATCTAAAAATAACATAATCTAAAATATTCTGATTAAGTCATATGCTAACAATAGGTCAATTGTTTCAATCCTTCTAGAAAATTCTGGATTAATCTAGTTTTTGGCAAGATTTAATCAGATATTATTATTATCCCACTACTGCTAATTATCGCAACAAGTTGGATCCCATTGTGCCGTTTCTCTTCTAATTCGCTTCACTTAATAACGTTCCAGCTCTCCTAATACCTCAAATTTTACCTACACGAGCGGCAGGATATTAACCGTGTTCGAATGTATAGTATTGTCTCCTAAGTGACAGTAAAATAGGAACAAATTACAATAAACATCCATTGATTTTTGAGCAGGACTTGCTCGGTTTTTACCTGCCTCTATTGTTGCTTTAGGTTGAAGCAGTCGTTATAGGTTTCGACAGTCATTTCAATCTTCAAAAGCTTGCAAAAGCCATGTTGTATCTCCAAACTGAGGGCATGCCGTATATTGCAACAAATACCGATGCTCAATTTCCTATGCCCGATGGCCGTTCATTACCAGGTATGAATTAACGCATGAATCAATTCTTCAGAGACGCAGTTGCTAAGCCAAGTCCAGTAGGCCTACTTTAGGTGCAGTTGGTCTTTAATTAAGCAATATTATTTGCATTCGTAAACAACTGGAGTTAGCTTTGCCTTGATTTCATTACGTATTTTTGATTGTTATCTGAAACCCACTGATTCTTCGTCCGCTGTTCGTCGTGATTGGTCTCTGCTGCATCATTTACACGTTGCCTATTATTCTTGTTGTGTCAGTTAAATTTCTATGGACTATTATTTTGTTGTAATTATTTCCTGCATATTGTCAATTTCAATTCTATTTCTTGTTAACATGTTTATACATTATATAACTTTCCCCTGTTGCATTATGCCTGTGCGCCATGAAAAAAAACCAATGGCTTATTGGGTATCACAATAAATGATGATGAGGATGATCATGATTCTTAGGATTGTACTTTGATTATTAAGGAAACTGTTGGCTGATTGCCAGTGATTTGTATTTCCTTTAATTTTATCACAATTAAGAGTTTAAGATTGAGCTTCAGATGATTCTTTCAATATCATCTCTGCAAAGGCAATGCACCTGCTGTTAACGACCACCTGTGTTAAGAGACCGCCTTCAAGTGCTCGGTTGGAGATTTAACAATGCATTTTGACTGTTTTAAGCAGCCACCTGTGTTAAGAGACCGCCTTCAAGTGCTCGGTTGGAGATTTTAACAATGCATTTTGGCTGTTTGAAACAGCCACCTGTGTTAAGAGATCATTGAAGCTTTGAGAATATATTTCATCTATTGATAAAAATCTGCCATTTCTGTTTATGAGATTCAACACTCAGTGGAAGGAATCCTTCTATGTTAGTGAAATAGGTCATGATTAGAAGCGATAATGAAATGATGGCACCCAAAAAACGATGTTTACATTTGTGCAATGGGATTGTGTGTTTTGCAAAAAAAAGCATTTCGACTTTGTAGCGACTGCACCATGACTAACCCATTATCACATACTTTGTATTAGCGTCAGATGGTATTGATGCTCGTCTTTGCCTATGTATGGCGTGGCATCTCCATCTGATCTCATCCTCCACTTCAACGGCTTCATTCCCTGCTGCACCCTGCCCTAAGACGACCAAAATCTCATTGATTCACTGTCTTCAGTTTCTCGTTGTTGTAGGACTAGCCCCCTGTGATGTCTGTAATTATGCACTCTTGCACTCTTACTTCGCCGGTGCTTTTCTAAAATGACACAACTCATGTCCAAACTTCATTTCATTTCATCACATTTGCCACCCGTTCAACTTCTATTGGTTGTACTGTAAATATATGCTAACTGCTCTGTCCTCTTGTGCAGGGACGGGCTCGATTGTAGCATCAGTGTCAGTGGCATCAGGGCGATCCCCCGTCATACTTGGCAAACCAGAGCGAACCATGTTCGATGCCATAGCAACAATGTAAGTACTTGATAATGAGCTGCTTCTTTCTTATACTGCCTCTCTTGCTGAACGTGAATTGTGTTTTCTGGTGGCTGTAAATTATACTCTTTTTCTTGTGGTAGGCATGATGTTAATCCTAAACGGACGCTGATGATCGGCGACAGGTGCGACGCGAGTAATTAGTCTCATTATTCGTTATGCCATTGTGGTGCTCTGCATGCTTCCATGGTTGTCATCGAAGCGAACCTTTTTGCAATGCTAATTGACCAAGTGTAATCTCAATGCATTTTTGGATTCATGCTAGTTGACCTCTGATGACCCCAGAACATGACTTTGTTTGAAGCGCATTCAACCGTACTCTTTTCTGTGATTGTCAATTTCAAGGATTGTTCTTGGCTGTCAAAATTGTCGATTTCAGCTCAAAAGCACGTAACTATAGTCGCTTGAATTCCACAATGCATCAGGACTACCCTTGACCAGTTAGCCTTGATCCACAGATCTTAATGAAAGTGTACACCACTTACTATGCAAAAGGATTTGCTACTTAGTTAATGTTTGTGTTTAAGCAGCTTCTACATACAGTCAAACCTGTATTAGCGGCCACCTCTATAAAGCAGCCACCGGTGTGTAAAGGCCACTCTTCAAAAACCCAAAAATGACACTTTCTATAGAAATTAACCTGGACAGAAAGGTCACCTGTCTATTAAGGTCATTTTTCTCCGGTCCCAGAGGTGACCATTATAGACAGGTTTCACTGTAGTACAATGATAGTTTTATATCCGGTTTAAAATTGCTGTAATTATAGTAACTGAGTTACGCTACTTCGCCTGATAAAGTTTTAGTTGCACTATTTCATAAGCTGACTTCAAGCAGCAGCCTTTTACTTGACCATTAGGAGTAAGTGAACGGACAAGGTTAAGCTATAACATTGTATTGCTGCCTACAGGACGTCCAAACGTTCTACAGGCGCGTAGCTAGCGTCCACCAGAATTCTGTTGTTTGCTGGGGAATAGATTTACTCCACTTGGAACTAAACTAGCTGCATATTTTCCTGCTAAATTCAGACCTTTTCGTGGCGTCTAAAAGTCTGGACGTCCTCTAGATTTCCATTGTTTGTTGGAGTACCCGTTCAAGTGCTCGTACGATGACGACAGCAGTATCGTTCTGTACAATAATAGTACATTGTGAGTACCGGATATGTGCAAGTTCGGATAACTGCAAGACGGTCTATAGTAATTTCGGTAGAAGGGATTGAGACGAGCTGATCAAAATAGAACTTTATCAAGCAAGTCATAATTTATCTCAAATGTCGGACTGATGCGAGCTTAAGGCGTACGTACATTAGTGTCAACTCCATCATAAATAATTAGGAAATTAAAAGTGTCTTTTGAAATGTTTCTAGGGATGTCCACGCATGCGCACTACAGTGTAGATCAGATGATCTTGGGCTTGCGTGATCATTCATCGTGTTCTTTGACATCCGACATGTTATGGCTGCTTTTCTCGAAGCAGTGCAATGAGGTTTTGTCTTTTTACAGGCTTGAGACTGACATATTGTTCGGCAAGAACTGCGGTATGAAGACCATGAGCGTGCTGACTGGGGTCACGACCGAAGAGCAACTGGCCTCGTTGGACGAAACCAAACGAAAAGAGCTGACACCGGATTTCTACGCCACTGACATTCACGAATTGGGCAAGCGCCTTCCCTAGCTGCCAACCTTGGATCCCCTGGTAGAAAAAAGAGGACACCTCGTGCCCCCTGTACTATACGATCGTACGTATTGCCGCCTAAGGCTTAGTCTTAAAAACACGACACCTACGCAGTGCGCATGTCAGTGTATAAATGCGTTGTCATAGCAACATGAAATCAGTCGCTTCTAGTGTGCCGTCTTAGTTTGTTTCGGTGCCCGCTTTTTGGCTTTCTTCACTTTCGCTTTCTTCGTTCCCTTGTGTTGCTTGTGGTGGCTGTTCTTGTCATGATTCCTTTGCCGGTCTTTTAATGTCCGCGTCTCTCCGCTTTGTACAGCATCGTTGGATGGTCGTTTGTTTGTTGCTAGTAAATGAGCGGCCTCCTTGTCGTTGAACACGCGCTGTCTATAGCTGCCCAATCGGAATAATGGCTTGTCTACTTGTATCTTGATGATGTCACCTTCTTCAGCGCCTTCATGATCGTCATCCTCATCATTGCTTTCCAAGGGATTGTGGATTTTTGCTGACTTTTCGGACGAATGATGTCTTTTGTTGCCTAAGATCGCAAGTGGATGTTGATATGCGAAGGGCGCTTTGTTTGCCATTTGCACAGGATGGTTGAAGTCGATGCCGTTGCGATTGCCCTGAACGAGAGATGGCATCAACGGGTTTTCGATGACAGGGAATGCCTGACTGGGTTGAAATGGAACAGGTGGTGCTTGATTGGTATTGCCACCACCATTGGGCGGGGGCCCAGCAGCAGCAGCTTCAGCAGCTTGTACCTCTGCTGGTGGGGGCTCTTCTTCGTTGTCGTCGGGTGCTGTGGCTGGGTTGCCCTGATTAGCCTTGATGTTGGTCTCAGTAGAGGGTACAACCCCCGGCTGCAGGCCGTCGTCATGGCGAACATCGTGGACCTCGTATTCTGGCTCGACGTCCTCCTTCTGCTGTTGCTGTTCGTTACCAGGCTCCGTCTCACTTTCTTCGTCCGCGCCGCCCTCTTCGTCGCCATCTCCTTTCAGTGTTGTTTTCTTGTCGTGGTGCTTCTGTTCATTTTTATTTCGCTCGCCAATGTGGTTCCTGTCCGCTGCTCGTTCAGAAGGCTCGCCTGGTTCCAGGGCCGGATCGAGGTCGTCTTCTTGGTAAATGTGAGCCGGCTCGTACCCAAGTCCTTCCCCATTGTCACTATCTTGTTTGACTTCTGCCTGCGACCGCTGGACCAGTGAGGACTGCATGGCCCGAGTCTCCTTCTGGTGCATTTGTAAGGCCTCTTCGATGTCATTGTCGTTGCCATGGTCGTGGAATCGAACGAGGTGATAGCGGAGCCTATAGTCGTCGGCTGCTTTGCGGTCTGCTGGGCTCTTTCCTTCATTAGCGACATCATCGTCGTCATCTCCATCAGTGTCGTCGTCGTCGGCATCATCGTTGCTATCGGCGTCGCTTCGCTCGGTTCCAGCGACTGATTGTCTTTCGGGACTGTTGCTTCGTTCCAGGGCTGCGCTGTTGTCCGTTTCTTCGTCTCCCTGCTGCTCTGTCTTGCTCACACTGCTATGCTCTTGCTGCTTGATGTTGTCGGCGACTGCCATCAGGTCAGGTAGGATGCGGTTAGTTGTCATGGCATTTGCCGAAGGGCCGATCGAATCCGATAGCTGCGCTACGACATTGCTCAACGGTGAACTCCCTGGCTCCGACTGATCGGCAGCGTTGCTCCTGAGCTGTGATGCAATCTTGTAGAGGTTCCTGTTTGCTGCGGACGGGACCTCAAGGTCGACAGGCACTCCGTTGCCAACAATGGGTACGTTGTGGTCGAACTTGGGTTTGTCCTTGTTGGCTTCGACAAAGTCCTTTGGATGAGTGCTTACTGCCGACATCATGCGTGCCTTGGGCCCCTCTACTCTGTGACTGCCGGCGGCTACGTGCTGGAAGTAGGGATCGAGTACCTCTGGCTTGTTGTAGAGATTGAAAGGCGAGTGTTCGCCCGGGATGAATGGCTTCCCAACGGCCATCAGAGGACGTTTCTTCGGTCGCAGTGAGAACCAGTTGATGCCATCGTCTGGTATGAACTTGCCACTTCGTTTGCTTCCAATGGCGTTTTTGGGTGCTGATGAGACAAGCAGATAATGATGCGTCACTCAGTTTGGAAACAAGCTGAAGCTGAGTAACGTCCTAAAGCATGTTGATTTCTTATTGACATCACCAATTAGACTACACAAGAATAAACCATTACAGCGCCATTGACGAGCAGCAAATCAAAGCCTGGTATGGAGCGATGCAAGCTCAGATACTGCGATCATTTCAAACGCTCAATATGAAGAGGTAAAGCTAAAGACTACTCTACGTTTCTTGCTAGATCTGCGGTGCATGTTGCTCTGCTCTACTCCGCCTAAAGCGATCTAATTCTTGGTTTATTATGAAATTAAAATGCTCCCTGTCGTGATTTTACTTATTCGAAATACTCCATTTGACCTTGCTCACTCACCTCGATTTGACGAGACGATTGTCGCCCAGATGAGGCAGCTACAACGCAGCCAATGTGACAAGGCAACCATAGCTACAGTGTGATACTGCTGTTACTACATTTGGCCAAGGCAAGGACGGTCCACTTTTGGATCGTTGTTTCCTGCCTCCTTTTTCGATTTGTGAGTTGAAGACGGCGACTGGAGGAACGCATCAGTGACTCAGCGGGTGGTCGATCGGAAGACCTTGACCTCGTTGCCGTGCCGTTAGATGAACAGACCATTACAGCAAACAACATGGCGACTCACAATCCACCAGTTGTTGTTGTTGCTCAAAATGGCTGCCCCGCGACGTCGGTGAAGAGTAAACCGTCGATGTTAGAGTTCGCTCAACCGGCCTCACATAAGAAAGCAGCTCTGGCTTCATGCTGTCACTGGTTGGATCCTTGCTGAGATTGGCGTTAGTTTCTGTATCTGGCGTATCAAGCAAGCAACTGCGACAGGCAGTGGGAGGCTGGCAATGATGGAATTGTCCAACGGTACAGCTGAATCTTATTGGATCCGATTCCGCTCTATGAGATCGGATATTCACTTCATCCGTTCAAATAACGATGCATGTTATAATAACTGCATCCCATTTTGTTTGCATCGGTTGGTTACGAAGTCGTGTTGCCGGCTTCTGATCCAGAAGGCGTTTCCTTACAGACGCCAAGGACTGCATTTATCTCATAGTGTCTTGTTTCTACTCAGTGGCCATCGATGGCATCATTCTCGTTACTGATTGATGCGGGACTTCGTGGTATAAGAGTGATGTGAATTCTGTTGGCGTATCTCTGCTGTTTCTGGGAACAACATCCTTCAATCCGTTCTAAAATGCACAGTCAATAATTATAATGCCAGACTACGTAATGTATGTTTCTGTTGATTGATTTATAAGATAATTTACGCGTCGTTCGTACGGAAAAAAGAGAATCTCTAATCCTTCCCATGTCACCAGGACATATTGGGCGGCGCCCATTTCCGTTTCCTTTAATCCCTTGGACCACATCGCTGCACTGTGACAGTTAAAACTACATTATATAGTGGTCAGTCTACTGGTAGTTCGTTGTACACGACTTCCCTTATTGCTGAACGCCAAACTGAAAAGTAACCGGTGCTATTTTAGATAGTCTTTGATGTGATCCGAGCGGGTTTTGAACGCATGCGTAAGATAGACGCTATAACCATTACAGTATATCAAACATCGCTCTTAAGACCAGATCCACTGCCTCTATGCTACGTCATCAGCCTCAGACTCGTGTAGTTGCTTCATTGCGATGGTTTTACTCCTGTGTTTAATGATCAGTTGGCTTTTGTTGCGAATAAATTGCTGTGGGTTTGATCGTGTGCAATTGAAATCAGTGGAGTGTCGTGGCAGATTGATAGCTGATAAGGTCGGCCAGACATTGCAGACAGAAGGACTTACACATTGTACATTTGCAGCGCGTTCATCCTTTCAAGCCGCCTCCCACTTAGGATATATCTTCAATCGAACTGTTTGTTCGTCGACGATTTTGTCCTTAATGATTGATAATTCCTTCAAGCGATGCGCCGCCAAATCTTCCTTATCACTTGGATATCTCCCTGTTGTTCACTTGCAATCGCCATGACAACTGACACATCGCTGCGATTGTGTTGTTATTGTTGATGATAAAGAGCCCCGGGCCCCCCGTGGACATCAAAACAGAGGATTGCTGGCTCATCTCATTTTCACCGGCGCAGCAAATCGTCTCTGACCCGCGTGAGACACAGCACACGATCACCCATGACAACGGTGTGATCCACAGGGCGCCCTGCTGATAATCCACTATAGGTTGACATGTTGCCCTTGTGTGATGAATGCGATAAATGATCTCTTCTGTTATCTGATTATCAGGAAACATAAATCAGTTGACAACTGACGAAGTGCGATGATATCGGCTGTGATTATCCGACTGGTCATCAGCTGTCTCTCTTCAGCCCCTTGCCAATGAGTCGCCAATGCATCGCTGAGATAAGAGGTCCAGCCTATCTGATGCCTATCTGCCCTGGAGGCAGCTACCCTCGGCACGAAAGACGCCCTTCCTGCTTCTTGGCTCGCTTGTATGCCTCTTCTTACATTCTCTTTAGCTCTCTTTGGCACTTTGATGCTGGGCACTTTCCTGCCAGGTGTTTCATTTGACTTGCCTTTAGAGACGCTTGGCTGTTCGTACTGCGCATGCACGCGAGGAAATCACTGAACATTGCAGCGCAAACCACGTCACGAGCCCTTCAATTGACGACCGTTGATATTTCTCACTCCTCGTCGCACGATGATAGTAAAAAGGGCCTCTTGCGATTTTCTGTCTTGCTTTGATTGCGTCTAACGTCTGAATGAGCTCCCAACTGCGATGACGCGCGCGTTTATTCCCACGCAAGACGCACGATGGCCACTTGCAGCCAGCGCCGCGGACCTGCTCCACTGATCGTAATTAATCGTCTTGTTAATGACCAGTTAAGTAACATCAATGACCAGGGTGCCAGACTACAGGGTGACCATTTAACCGCTACCATGCTACGATCCCACCACGCGCCACGGATCGCCATGAATCCAACTGGTGATGATCGTTAGGGCTAATTCTTGGCCATTGATCGCGACCACGCCTGACTGATGCCGCCACTGTGTGGCCATTAGAAAGCCCTCCAATCCCACCTTGAATAACACCTGTTTGCTAAGGACATTAACAAATTCGTACGAAGAGTCGACGGCTCAAAAGAAATCGTTCCTTCTTATTCACAATGTACAGTATTTTACACAACGAGCAACCGCGCCAGCCATTCATCGGCTGCAATTGGTCGCTTTATGATATTATTACTTGCGCACGCACCATGCACGCACGCTGGCACGATAATCACCATCATATCTGTTATAAGTAAATACAGTTCCCATGTGATGATCCCCCGAACAGTTGCCGTTGAGTGCGCAACACCGTCGTCCGCAGACGGGGTGAGCGGGTGGGCAAGCGGGCAAGCAGCTCATCACGCTAAAGCTCACCACGTCAGCGTGTGGTGTACTGTGGTTGGTGTTGGCGTGCGGGGGCTCTGATCATGCTCGCACAGATTGTCCTTGAGGCTCGTGAAGCAGCCAGAGTCGTCCAATTTGCCATGCAGCTTCATGTGCTTACGTAATGAGCTAGGGTGTGTGTACGTTTTGTTGCAACCGTCCACCTTGCAGATGTAGGGTTTGTCAGACGTATGCACGTGCGAATGCTTCTTGCGGTCACTTGAGTTGGCGAAGCGCCGTCCGCAGCCCTCGAACTCGCAGATGAATGGCTTCTCTCCAGTGTGTGTTCGCTTGTGAATCTTGAGGTTTTCCGATCTTGCGAACAGCTTCCCGCAGCCGGGGAACGGGCATGGGAAGGGCTTCTCTCCTGTGTGCACTCTGAGATGGTTGATGAGTTTGTACTTGGCCTTGAATGGCTGACCACTTCGCTGACACTCCTTCCAGTAGCAGATGTGCTCATTGGAGTCGTTGGTGCCGACGTGGTCCTCAGACAAATGCTGCACGACGTCCATCATAACGAAGAACTGCTTGCCGCACGGCTTACCCTTCGTCGTCGCGTCGGTCCACATACAGGAGATCACGTGACTGAGGGGCTGCCTGAAATTGCCGTGTGCCTGATATCCGGCAACATGGCCGTATGGGTTGTTGTAGTAGTCGTAGGGGTTCTGGTAAATGCTTGCACCTTTGGCGTCGATGTAATCACCGTTGCCTTTGCCAACACCGGCGTATCTGCTGCTGTAATGTGGCGAGGCAAGAGTGTCGTGATGCGCTGAGAAATAGCCCCCTTGCTGAGACGTGTGGTAGTCGAGTTGATGCTCTGGGACGTGGTATCGTGTCACCCCTCCGCCAGCATGCAGGCCGTTGATAGGAACGGCAGATCCAGGGCCTGTCACTCCGGCTGCAGCGAACATGCAATGTTGTCTTGTCGACGATGTGTTGCTTCCATCGGTCGGCAGGGCCGTTAAGATCGGTGGCGATTGCACATGGGGCACTGCCGTGGCGTCGTTGACTAGCGATGACAAACCGCGATATCCAATTGACGAAGACTGATCGACGTTGGTACAATTGTACGTAGACGTCGGACGTGTGTTGTTGCCGGTGCCATGGCCGAGACCTGAACAACTGCCGATGTTTGAAGGCGTGCTGCTGTTGCCGACGCCCGGCGATGGCCCGCCGTAATTGACGTAGCTCGGATAACTGTTCTGAATTGTGTAGACTGCATTGGGCGACTCAAGTGAGTCAATCGAGTAACGTTGCGGTTGGAATTGTCCCAGGAGATTGCTCCTATGCGCGGAGGCCCCTGCTACGCTGCCACCAACGAGCTGGCCACACAGACTCTCCATGTTCATCAGCACTGGTCGTGACGCCGCCGTGGAACTCCAGTGGACGCAAACAGAGGTCAGACTCCTTGCTGCTTCGTGCTCCTGCTTGGCACCGTGGGTTGTCCTCCTCCTAGTTCCCCGTTCTCTATCGTCCTCGCGCTGTGAGTGTACGTTTGCTCTCTACCTGTTCTTGTCTGAGGGCGTCTCTCTCTGTCGATATAACCGACGTCTCTTCACGGGAGAAACGCAACTACAGGGTCACCAGTCAGTCGATTTGCGCCCCCACCTCACGGTACAACAGCCGACAGCACAGATTACAAATCAGCTGATGGAATGTCACCAGGTCCTTCTGACGGCCAATGCGGGTAGCTGCGACGTCGAATAACCGAAAGGACGAGGTGGCGAAATGACTCGTCTTTGGCGTGCGTGAGTCGTAGGAGCTTCAATCACCAACGACAAGAACACGGCTCTCTTCAAACCATCTGTCTTCCCCTGTGTCGAACGCCAACGGGGGGTCTAAATCCGAAGTTTATTGGTTCCTATTAGGATGATTGACGTGAAATTGACATGATTAATTGAATTGTCCAATGAATGATGCGTTTTGATTCACAAGAGACGAATGCGAACGGGGGTGAGAAGACCAACATAGAAGGAAGAAAGAAACAAAATACATTTAGCAACATGAATTAATGAATGATCAACAAGCGAAGCAATCACACTCCCCCGTCATTGATTCTGATTTCAGGGGGTTGGATGTCTGCTGTGACAGCCAATGAGCGTCTAAGTGATTATTATTCATATTACGCACATCAAAAGTCATACAATGTGCCCCATGAAACAAACACAACGTAAAGTAAACCAACAGCTGAATCCCCCGTCTCAGTTGGGGTAACCGCGATGGCAACCCGCGATTCCCTTCACACATACTTTTAACCGACTTCGTAAGCACGGGGGAATTGTTTCTAACTTCGAGATGTACACCTTGGCAACTGTCGTTTGGATGTCACGGTATTAGCAACTACCACAGTTTAATTATGGTCTATTCTTTAAGCAAGCGCCGACCCCTTGCACTTCTAGCGACGGGTTATTGATGACTAAGAGTCGATCAACTATCTGTCACTGAGGAGTTGCGCATTTGTAAGACGGACTATGATAGCTGATATCTGCTGTGCGCGCGGTGCTTAGCAATTCATATGACACCCTCCGTCGGTCGTCAAATTGACGATCATCAACCAGTAGAATGCGAATCGTCACTTGTTTTCGTTTCGTTTCGTGTGAAATCATTGCTTTGGCATTGTGCGGCTTGGTTACACTGTGCGCCCATCATTGACAGCAGCTGATTCTGACAGTGAAAGACAGAGGAGTGTTGTTCACAGTTAACTGAACGGACTTAGCAGAGGGTGAGATTTCACCGTGTCTTAGATCAGTTGTGCAAGTCCATAGCTCGGCTGCATTGTGCTACCAGTTTGACCGGCAACCCTATAGTTTCGTGCTCAATGAGCTACCCGTTGTCACGACGAGTTGCGATCAGCCGTTGCGTTGTCAGGCATTGGCCAGGACGAACGGGCCGCACGTGGCTGTTTCGTTAACCAATGGGCTCAATCAATGCTCGGCCGGTGGGCTGCGTTAAAACCGCTCATCTCAACTGCAGGCCTCAGGCCAGGCCGCCTGCTTCGACGCGAAAGAATAACATTGATTAGGTCGCACAGCACTGTGGCCAACGCCAGCCCCGTTGAACAATGCGCAGGAACGCCGTGGCCGCGTCGGCGAGATGACAGAAGGGAATTTAATCGCCATCGTTGTACGCCAAAGCGAGGGACGGAAGCACCGCCGTGCAGCGAAGAGTGGAAGGTTTATGGCGGGATTAACTTGCAAGATGTTTATTGTCACAACATTCTACATCAAGGAAGACTATCTAAATGGCGTTCGCATGCGCGCTGCTCCAAGGACAATTGCAGGCTCAAACGGACAGCGATTGCCATGGAAACATTTCACTGCCTTGCGCTAAATAAATCGAATAGATTTCCGATTATATCTCACAGCACGAAAGCTTTGTACAGCACCGGTTGAAAAATGGCTTTCCTGTTGTCAGTTACATTTTACAATTAAAAACAGCAGCCGTGATATCTGACAAGCCACTGCCAAGATCGCTGACTGCCCTCCACCCGTTTTACCTCCCGCGCTGTTTAGGACGCCTGTCACGTGACTCACCTATCTCCCGCCCGCAAAAACAAGACAGCAGTTTACGTCAGGCAGGAACAATTTGACCACGTTTGAGGATTTTAATGTCAGAAGTCAGTTAACCGGCGGTGTCTTTCACTGCTTAATCTTCAACTGCAAGGAAGGTCCATCGGATCATCACTGTGGCCTGCATTTTGAAACAGTTACTTTTGCCTAGCTGGCCGACCCCTTGTCGTTTCGCGGCACAACTGTGGGTTGTCGGTGTGAAGTGGGGTATTTGCACTATCGCCCTCTTCGCACCCACTTATGACATTGACAGGAAACCAAAATCGTACAACAACAGATTAGAGCGGCTGAAGTCGATAATTATGTGAGTTTCACTCTCATGTTTGCCGACAATTTGACCCTTTGAAAACGCAACAGTCGACATGCCGGAATGGTACAATCATTCTTTGAATTGTTCATGTCTTCCGCTTGCCAATCTGCTATCAGACGATGTTATTGTGCTGTAGACGGATGCAGCCAGCCATTCTATTGTCTGTAGAATGGAGGGTCCTTGTTATTCGTCTGTTGTCACCTCGACTGTAATCGGTAAACAAGGCGATCGCTACTGCCGGTACCCTAAACAAAGCTATCTTCCACGATCGCTCCAACTGCAGCGTACGACCGGTATGATAACTCGTTTAAAGACAGATTCAGACGCTTCACATACGCTAATCATCGAATTGATTCTTATTGTACATCAAGGTGTTTTGATGCCTATTTCTCTGCGGCTGGTTGCATCAGATGTCGTGCGATTGCTCGCTCTGTTGGCGCGTGCCATGTTGCCTCATTCTTTGCAGTCGAATGCGCCGTTGTCTTGGTAAGAGATGGGGTCAGCTGTCATCTGGGCAATCGCACGTGCCAGCCGAGACCTATCAGGAGCACCCTTTGGCAAGCTGATCGCGTAATGGTGCATTGCGGTTAGCGGCGCTGTAGATGTCTACTACGGATGGCGCAAACGATCAACGTCCTCACGGCAACAACATGGCATGCGTCTATGATCCACCCTGACCTACCACTCAGTCCCCATAACAGATAATCATTCAATAGTGCTACTCCGATCTCAATTGAAAATATGTTCTATGATAAAACATCTAGTTAATATGTGATGAATGGCAGGGGATAAGTCTATCACTTGTTTGTCATGCTGTACCCTATTTTGACAGCTCGCGAAGAGTCTAACAATGACGTCATACAATATGTTCCATTTATTTTGCATGCCCCATCCTAATTTTCTTACCTCATTAGTCAAAATCAACATTCATTTGCAACTTCTGCTTAGGTCAACATTTGCTTAATTTTACACAAATTTGACAAGGAAACGATTGAGCTGTTGGAAATTACAACTAGCCGTCAGTTAAATTGCCATTTCAGCACCGCCCAAGCCTATCATTCACAGCACGAACCGACTTACAATCTGCCAACAGTTGATGATTCGCAGTTATCAGGTGATATGAAGTTTACCCGAATCTTGTTACCGTGGGAATTCAATGGACGGGGGTACCCCAGATTATTTAAAATGTTTTATCACACCGAGGGCCAGACGGCAGCTTAGAATATTTCACCGCTTTAGCCGTGACTTTAATTAATTGGCATGTTAATGAAGCAGCAGTTTGATTAATGAACTGATTACATGGTGCGAAATGGCTGTCGGGAGGAGACGGCAGAATATGTGAAAACCTTGCGCTATGTCAGACGAATTTAAATTCATTACAAAACAGCAAATGACCTCGCTAGCGTTAATGTCATGAGACCACACAGTAAAGATAATACAGAGCACGACTAACCTTGTAAACAGAGTGAAACGAAGGGCGATTGTCGGCTTTGAGCAGTCGGAGCGATGCTTTTCGATGAGTTGGCTGATAGTAAATGATTCTTTGGCTTGTTGCTCTCAAAGACTACAACCTGAGAAGCAGAGAGAATAAGATGGAGATCGGCCCGACGCCGTGGGACCTTTGTGCAAACAGACGCGGCTAGACGTATTATCCCGGCTATCTGTGACAGCACCCCTTATGGTGGGGGCAGTTCAATGGGCGGCGGTGCCGGGGCTGATACCAAAGGCACTGTGCCACCCGCCTGCCGTACCCACTACAACATACCTATCGTCCTCTTCACAGAATTACATATACATTTACGCCAGAACGTAACTAGTAAAGAATTACCAGCAAATGGAGTCTTTTAAATTGTTATCTCTCATCCGTACAACCAGATGCAACGAAATGGCAAGAGAGATTGAATTTTAAAAATTGCAGCTTGAGAGCAGCTTGAGAATGACATTGCTAGTATATGGGGCATTAGCTTGTGTCTTTGGGATCATTCCAAAGCTATTTGCTTTTCCTTATCGCATAGTATTGTTAAAGTTCTGTTTAGCAATACGATGCAGGTCCTTTGCCATAGATGCCGCATGTTCAAAGCCATTGTGCTGCCACAACGCATTTCTTGTTGGCCGGATATTAGAACGATGAAATGGCTCATTGAATGCATGCAATGAAAGATGTCTCGATTCAACAAGGCGTTGTTTGTTTCCTGTTCACTTTCAAGCAAAATTTATTGCTGGCAATGTCACATCACAGTATTATAATGCAGTGCAGAAAAAATAAGATCTTCAAAACACACAGTTTAATACGTAATAAATGTAGCTTATATACTGTTCTGAACTCGTTCATATTTTTGACAGCTCTCGTTTGCTTGGATGTCTTCGCTAATGCTCATTTCTGATCAGTCTCTCTTCTGACGTATGCCTCCTTCGCTGCCTATTGGATCAATTTCAATGCCGTGAGACTGAGAGCTATGAAATATTGATGGTTAATTCTCATTTCAATTACGACACGCGAATGCTGCTGCATGGAGTGGCACGGAGGCTGAAACGCGTGACGCAGCCTGCCACTGGGTGTGTATTACTTCCAACCATTCTGTAATGGCACGCGCTATTTTATTGCTGCTGGCAGGGGGTACACTCATTCCCAAGGCACTTTCTAAACGGCATTCATTGCGTAACATTGGTCTAATTGCTCTGACTCATAGATGGAGTGTGCTTTTAACGCTGTAATTGACATATGCACTGCCTGGTCAGTTGCAAAATGAGATGATTTCAACTCGCTGAGGCAGCAAGTCACGACGTTTGTAAAAGCTTGTTTTTTTTGGGGGGGCGAGTAACCAAAGCAGGACCTGAACCTGCTATCTACCGTTAAATCAAATTTAGATTCCGGTACGATAAATAACATTCATTGCTGTGATGTTTTTGCGACAAGCAAGGCGTTCGATGGAATTCAGAAAATCATTTGATTGTTGCACTGTGGGCAACTGTTGGTTCTATCCCAATTCACTGGCAAATGCAAGAATGAGTGAACACAGACAACAACGTAGCTGGCCATTTGTTCAATTGTACAACAGGCTGTCTTTGCTATGCGATCGCATTCTATTCTCAGCCAACAATACGACCAGTGGGAATAACAGGAAGGGGAGATCAAGCGGCCTAAGTTGATTCATTATTCCCCGTTCATTCTATACTACTTCCTGACATCACTTTCTCACACTCTTGTTTGCGCGTTGGGTGTCACAAGCATGAGTCCAATGCCTTCCAAGATCCGATCACCAAACACCACCCTGAGGATCGTTAATCAGGGCGAGGATACGCTGGCACCATCGACGTGGGGCAATCAATAGACTATAAAACCGCACTAGATCACTGCATCCAACCCTAGCTTAAAAGCCCTGACACACGCAACGCCGACCAACAGTCACGAGTCACGACAGCCAAAACGTTTTCAAGGCGTACTGCCTTGGCTGTAATCACATCTTTACTTTTCACCGAATCTTTACTTGACCAATACCGATATACCGGCATTTAATTAACTTCCATGTTGTACAATGGCAAGCCCCCTCTTTAGCAGACGCTCCTCCCAAATCTGATGACCGACCCTTCGAATCTCAATTAGCCTCCGTCGATCTGGTGTCAGATCGATTTAGTGCATCGTTCAAAAGCGTCCCCCGCAGTTAGCCATTGCCATACGCCCATAGGGGAAGTATGACTAGAATCATGTACGACGCCCCATAGCCAACCCTGTCTGCTGCTTTCTAGGCATACGGACGACACGCAAGAAGCATCTAGCACCCCTCCTCCCCCCTCCCATGCAGCAACGACCCACTGAGCTGGTAGCAAAAGCACAGCTGAAGACACCATGTATTCCACTCACCTGTCAAGTGACTGAGAATGGAGACGACGACACGACACAATTGTTCCTCACAGCGGCCTCTCAGCAGGACGAATCCAACTGAGCCCTTACCCTAACCATCCCAGGGTTTTGATCTTTAAACATGATCACGTGACACGAAGGTCCATTGTTCTGCGGTCGATTTTTCTTAATTCGGCAAACAAGAGAGAAATCGCCGTGACTGAATCCCGTTGTCTGCCATCATGCACCGAGGATTATTTTGAGTCGTTCGTAATGATTACATGCCACACGTGATACCTATTCACGCCACACTTGGCGAATTGGATTTACTGATTAATCGTCATCTTCATAGAAGGCATCGTACGCTGCTACGACCAGCACTTCTATCGGGCCTAGTCCCCCTCTGGCATGCGACCATAACGGGTTTTCCCATGGAGCAGCTGTAAGTATTAGAAAGTGCCCGTTGAATGTCTTAACAATTCTTTAGGTTGCCAGTGCGCTCAAGCTTTCTCTCCATTCAAATCTTTGATCTGTTTTGTTTCTGACCGACCGGCCAACGAGAAAACGGTCTGTAGGTTTCGACGGTCATATGCGAAACTGACCGCAGTCATAGCGCAATGACAGCAGCTACGGACAGTCTACTGTTGAATGCAGCTCCTGGGTGAGTCATCGTGGGGAAATGTATCATGAAACCGTGGTATTCTAAGCAATTGAGCTGGCTGTTCTGGTTTGGCATCGTCGTCGAGCCGGCATCCCTTCCATTCAGACAGCATTGTGCTGCACATTGAGTATATAGCCTTTTGTGAGCGACGTTTGCATACCACATATCGCATCACCTTGCCAATCTCGGTCAGATCTGACGTCAATGAACGAGAAGCAAAATGTCTACTGTCTGAACACTCCATCCCATTCCAATACTCAGTTTCTCGTAATTTAATGGGGAGAAGTCGAGCAAGATTTCTTGTTGAATTTCACCATCGATTTGTTTCCATTATTATGCAATTGCAATTAATTACGATACAACTGAAGATGTGTACTTCTAATGAAGTCTCATTAACTGACTTGATTGTTTACGGTTGTTGATGTTTGTGTTTAGATAGTTGTTTGTTTCTGCTTTGGGCTTGAGCAACAACGCGCTGATGGAATGTGAGGATTTGTGCAACAGGTTTCATTAAAGAAATCGCAATGAAATGGCCGCTTCATTGTCTGTTGGGGTTATTCATAGATAGTTTGTCGGTGTTATTTGGCAGCGTCTCGCTTGATTCTGTGCCTTAGGCTGCCTTCGACATATAAACTGATGTAGAACTTATCCACCTCGCATTGACAGCGAGGTATAAAGTACTCTTATACATTTTGTAAATAATTTTCGTTTCTCGACAACGCGGATGGATGGGCGTAGGCAAAACCTAGCAAGACAAAACAAATGAACTCTGATGTTATACCTCAAAGTAGATCAGTTTATAACCGGTTACATCATCCGCGAGGTTTATCATTCAGCTCTCATGTAGAATCGGCTAATCACAGTACATATTCTTAATCTGGTCTTCGCTTTCATTTGCTCGTGCAGCTAATTATTCATTCACCCTCACGCCACCCCTGCAGAAATTAATGGCGTCAATAGTTACCATCGCAACCGTTGACATTGCATTCGTTCTATTCTCGAGAAACTTAAAACAGACGTGCCCGAGATTTGTGTTTCGTTGAAAATGCAATGGCCGTTTGTCGCCCGGGGGAGAAGAGCTCCTTAATAAAATTAATTCCGGGTAAATTTATGACAGGAAATCCGTGGAGTACTTGGCCTGTCTGCATGTTAGGCTGTTTCTGTTTGTCAGCTGTCTGCTGCGGCAAATGCATCGCTTGTTGCCAAGTGAATGGGGTCTCACAGTGGATTGTATCGGAAGGACAGCAACGCAACAACTGGGTCTATAGTGACCAAGTCTAATCAAATAAATAACTGTTCCGCTGCTCAATCGATTGGTGATGATGTTATCATGACTAGTTTTCTCGTTGTTGCTGAGTTGCCTGGCAGCCGCCCGTCGCGTTTCCACGTAGAGAAGCCAATTGCAGATAGTCCATTGAAATAGTGTAATGATGTTCAGATAGGGCAACCGGTGCAGTGGCCATCAAAGTGGGCCGACGGCGATTGCTAGATCGACAACATAGATTACGATGGCCCAGGTCAGTGTCCACCCGTCAGAGGATCACCTGGGCGAAAGGATGACCAACGGACACACGAAGCAACTCCAGGGGGCCTTATTCATGGACCAGGACTAAAGCGTAGTCCGAGACTAAACACTTAGCCTGGACTAAATCACTAGAAACATGTGTATGGGACTTGAGATTTAGTCCTAGACTATGCTTTAATCCCGTTCCATGAATAAGGCCCCAGAATACAATTGTACGACCCCCTCCCTGGCAGAGTGTTCTCACTTCCATGACCGGGCAGAAGGACTCCACCCCCGCGCGGAGAATCGTCTTGATCAACTCCAACGCAAAACCGCTATTTAAACAAGTTAAAACAAACAGGATATGAGATCGAGAGTACAATGGAGCTATAGCGACTATATGCGAAAACCAAAGTGTCTTCAATTTCTCTTCCAGGGAACATTCGCGGGAGGATCAAGGAATAGGCAGAGAACAGTACTGAAAACAGAAGGGGAATGTAAAAATGTTGAGTCATCGAGTAGGGGAACAGGGGAGAGGGACATGCTGGATGGGTCATAACAGTTCAAGGAGAGCCTTTGTCTTTCTGACCAGCAAATCCATTCGAGATTACCGACTAGTTCGTGACATGCGAAATTAATTTAAGACGTGAAGGAGGCTGTTGCTATTTTCGGCGTTGTTATTCGTGCTTTAATTGTTGACTCAATTAGAAGCATAAACGGGCCGAATGAAAACAGTCGACAGAGAGTAAATCCGGCTTTGTCTTTTAAATCGAGTAACTGTGCTAGAAACTGTAGCGATGGTTATCAGCCTGTTTCAATCAGCAAACCACATTGCTTTACGGACCAAGGGAAGGGACAAGCCGTCGCTCTTTGCTTCTGCTTCCAGCTGGACCACCATGCCGACACGTGTTACTCAAGAACCGCATATATATGCAATCGCAGAGAGAGGACTTATTCCTTGCCTTGTCCAATATAAACATGGATTCAGTGTGTCATACAACTAAAGAAAGAGCTTTGTAATTTGCGTTTACGTTAAGCTTGTCAAGCTGAGCTTGTTTGACAACCAAACGAAGGGACCAAATGAGAGATCTTCTACTCGATCTTCTCCGGTTGTGTGCTACAATGGATTCTATACAAATTGGAAAACGCAAATAAATATATACATAAAAATAGATTGCATGTAAGGGGTAAGGACTAGTATAATATCTGATATAAGCTATATACAATTGTGCGATGATTGGTTACCGTATTTTGCAAGGTGATCACAACACGATTTTCTATCGATCGTTTTCGTAAGATTGATTTCTTAGTGCAATTTATGCTACATGATTTGAGACCGCGTCTACCAAATGAAAGCGAGAAATGTGGTTCTTTTAAAACAATCCTATTTACAGACGAGACCGTTTTCAAATTAAACCCGGATCAATCTTGGACTGAGATATCCGGCTCAAATTTGACACCAAAAAATGGACTCGTTTGACGGGGTAAGCGTTTGGAGCCTGACTGATTATAAAAGGGGGCGGACGCGTGTGAACACTTCGATTCAGATCTATATGATTATTGAAACAACAGAAAATAATTCAATCATTCAATTTCAACTTTGCAGTGTTCTTTTTATCCGGATCTATTATGTCAACGACCGGCATACGTGAATCATCGGAGAATAACAGTTGATCTGGATCAACTTGAAAACGATCACTTGTATTTACAGTATGTATGTATGTATGTATGTATGTATGTATGTATGTATGTATATTTATTTAACAAAGATATTGACGGGCAAATAAAGGGAAGCATGACCGTCACTTACTGTACTGTACATACAGCCACTTGTATCCTTTAAAGGGAAAGACATTTTATACGCAATTAGTAAGCAATGCAATGATGAGAGAAGTCAATGTTATCTAGCGAACACTTAAAAGCTTCGATTGATTTTGCAGTAAAAGTAACAGCCTCTGGTAATGAATTCCATCAAGGAATGACTCGATTTGTAAATTAGTGTTTAACAGAATCTACTTGTAAACAGGGCTTTAACAGCTCTATCCAATCAAACAGTTTGCTGTTATGGAGTCGGGATTAATCAGCGTCTCCGACGCGGAAGCGAATACTTCGGCGCCGCCCTGAGATACCGTCAGAGGGTGGTAATCCTTAACCTATGCAATGCGGTCAGGATCAAAAGCCCTCAATCAACAAAAGTTTAAGATCATAACGAGGTTACATGTATTCAGAAACGAGGCAATCGTCTGGATAATGATAATCGTGTTAACTTGTTGCATTATTTCTCGTAGCTGCTTACGTCATACTTATTTGCTCGGTGAGGCTACGGCTGAACAGTAACTGCAATAATCGCTGGATGACAAATTTGCGACAATTTTGCTCTAATGGAATTCCTTTTGCGCAAGGTGTTTCTTGATCCTGTCGAATCATTTGTGAATAAACCCAAAGCCGTGATAAGCACCTAGAAAAGCGCTAGAAAGTTCAATTTGGAAGGGTCATAGGGACGGATAGAACTATCACAAGTGACCAGACTGAGAACGGAAAGGTTAAAGCAGGCAGTGTTCATGAGAGGGACGGTGGAAGGACAGCAGCCACTGTGATATTACATTCTACAGCATGATGATCTAACATTAGTTCATGATTTGCGTTGAAGGAATGACAATCAGGAATGATGTTGTTCATCTCTTAAGAAGTCAACCTTGACACAAGGGCGGAGCTGAGCTTTAGTTGGTCTCGTCACCATGGTCACCACTGCAGCCAACCTTGAGCAGGAGTTGAGGCTTGTTTTGTCTGGTCTTCTTACTTACGATTGTAATTGTCGCAAGCGTTTGAAGTCTCTGGCTACAATTCAAATTTAAATGGTTTAATAACTCCAGCCGTATTCGATATCAATCGCCCACGGCATAGGAGGGAATCTGGGATGATCACATGAGGTGAGACACAAAACAACCCCTGACCACACGCAACATTCTCCGACAGCAGGGGACGGGGTACTATCATCAAGGGACGTGGTACTAACATCAGGGAACGGGGTACTATCATCAGGGAACGGGCCTTATCACTAAGGGACGGGGTACTAACATCAGGAAATGGCACTATCATCAGGGAACGGGGTACTATCATTAGGGGACAGGGTATACCGTCATCTCCCGTAAAAATCTGCTACTCGTGATTTTCAGTGTTTTGGACTGAATGCCCTCGATTGCACTCCCCCACAAGCGGGAATCTGTATACGTAAGGCAAGGGGCTGTACATGTAATCATGTTATCCTTGTGTTCAAAGGTCGAAATAGATTCAGCACATGCAACACAGTATCATTCACACAACAGACAATTCTACAGTTTGTCAATGCAATGTTATCAAGGAAACAATTGCGATCGAGGCTCATTCAAAACGGTTCGTTTGACTATGGAATTCCCTCAACACCATCATCCATTGTCCCCCAATAGGAAAACACATGCCGCAGTTAAACGACAGTTATTTCTAAGCAAGGACTATAGCAATTCCTCAATGATCCCTGAAAATACTGTTTCGTTCGAATTTTCATCATTACAATGATGTCTTTCATTGGTCATTCTATTACAGTAGTACAGTTGTGTGACAATGTGATCAAACAGCGAATAAGCTGACATGCTAAACCGCTCGAAACTATGCGCATTTTACCAGGGAACTTGTCATTCTTGCTACGATATGCGGTTCGGTTGCTTTAATGGTGAGTTGACCGCTGATGTTACTGAGGAACTCTACGCATGTCAATGTTACACCTCAAAAGCTGTGGTTAACTCGTGGCTGCGATGACAATATCGTTATGGCTGAGTCATTTAATCGCAGACGCATCCATACCTTTTTGTATCGTAAGCCACGTCTTCCCGTCTATTCTACGCTACACCTCACGATATGAAGCTATGACACCCACGACGTCTGATTATGTATAAAATTAAATTCTATATGGGCCAAAGTTAGTTCCCAGCAGCAATATATGGATAGAATATCTGGTTGGCTCAGTATCAGAGATATATATAGGGTGAAATTCCATCAGCTTTCCTGAGCACACAAAATCAAGTTTGATCACGCATCTCCTTGTCTTTCCACATTCTTCTCTTCTCTTAACACTACCAAGACACGATCATCCATCACAAACAATATCTACATCCAAAAAAGTTATCGTCAATCTTTCCAGTCTGCTGGTGCTCGACTGTGGAACGGCCTACCGTTCTTGATGAAGGAAACTGCTGACAACTTGGCCTTCAAGAAGTTATGGGTAGATAATTTAATATCTACAACTTAAAAAATCGAAGTATGTATCTTGTAAATAGTTTACCAGTATCCACTTTGTTTAATATGTAGCAACCCATTGAAAAAAGCCCATAAAGGGCTTATATGGTATCTGAATAAATGATGATGATGATGATGATACTGATGATGATGATGATTATGATGATTATGATGATGATGATGATGATGATGATGATGATAATGATGATGATGATTATGATGATTATGATGATGATGATGATGATGATAATGATGATGATGTTGATAATGTATCTCATGCCACATCACACGGTCACACAAAACCGAGCAGCATAATATCCTTCTGACTATTATATTCCTGCTTGCAATTTCATTGTAGAAATTACTCCCGGAATTAGCCAACTAAAACTAAAAGCCTTCCTACCGTGGCAATACAGTACTCGACGAGAAGCCCATTTTAGCTGTGAAGTTGAAATTGTGGAAAAAGAGATAAAACAGCTGTGGTCACTTGGTTAGCTGTTGAGAATCAAATTTTAGCTGTTATAACTAGGATAGGTGCTATGTATTTCTTTAATATTGTATTTCAGTAATCTCTTGTAAGTGAATGGTTCAATGTAAGGGAGACAGCGACGACAACAGCCCTCTTCAATCACTCACAAGTAGCTCACCCCAACACTTAACATCACTACATGACTGCAAGCTACAAAATCACGTGTACAAATTACCATGGCAACAAGTTATAAAACGAGACTAAAACGTCAAGTCACTAAGGCAACGTAATGACAGCACAGACTCACAATCATATCTCTTTATCGTGCATTGTGTTGTGGTGGCACTACAGCGCTCTATTACCACAAATGTCCTATCACAGTGCACACCGGTTACATGCACATTGGATAATTACAAAATCATTTATATTTATTATTATTATTATTATTATATTATGCAAACATTTCAGAATCCCAAGTTAATAATATATTGCGGTATTTTAAGTCGAAATTTTGGATAATTTGCTTTCGTTCTACATTCTTTTGCTCGAGAAAACTCTTTCTATAAATGGTGTTTAACTGTGTACTGTCCCTTCATGGAGCAATTGGTCTAGAGTCCCCATACCTCCGGCAACAAACAATAAATACTCAAATATACTATAATGCAGTGCATTCAAATAATTATTCATCATCATCATCATCATCATTTATTCAGAGACCATATAAGCCCTTTATGGGCTTTTTTTCAATGGACTGATACATAATAAAGTGGAATACAACTATTTACAAGATATTTTCCGTCTTTTTTTTTCTTTTAAGTAGTAGAAATTAAATAATCTACACATAATTTCTTCGGAAGGCCAAGCTGTCAGCAGTTTCCTTCATCAAGGACGGCAGGCCGTTCCACAGTCGATCACATTGTCTATCGCATGATCTGATGGTTAAGACGTCTGCTTGCCAATTAGGCATCGCGAATTCCATGACATGCACTGGCAAAGCGTTGCCGGTGTACGCTTTGCGAATTTGGCTTCAAGGTGCCCAAGGGATGCTGACACGCCATTAGCTTATTGGGTTACCCTTGCAAAACAAAGAGAATTTTCTAGACAGACATAAGCCCAGACTGGATATATGTATCATTACTGTATCCTTAAAGGATGTGAGTGTCCTTTGTGGTGTACTTCGGAAAGGAAGGCCATGGCCCAAATTAATTTCGTTTTGTTCATTACGGATGGATAAAAGTCGAAGCCGCATTCCTTATCTGTGTTATTTCCAATGTCACAACTTGCCTCTTTCATTGAGATACAATAGAACCTCTATTGTGTACAGGTACAAAATAACTGAATTGATATGATTAACCAGTAAGGTTATATCAATCGATTAATTTTGTAACTGTACGCAACGGGGCATGATGTAGCTGTAGAAAAAGGTCGAGCGTGATTTTTGGATCAACTTGTTAATTAAATAGCAATCAGTTTATATTGAATAATGATAATAATGAACTTTATTTGCAAAATCTCATATTTAGCTACAGCGCCGAGTGGCAGTGTAACGTTTCCATGAGCTGTACGTTTCATAAGTTAGCGAGATTGAAAGCTAATAATGGACCGTATTGATGGATCTATTATTTATAGGCATTGAAAATCGAATTGTCACTTTTATACTACAGTATATGAAACCCCAACGCGGCATATAAAGATTTAGAATAGTCAATCGGCAGTAGAGTGTTTTGAGTTTGCCGCCACAACAAAGCGACTGCCCCAAGGTCTTTATATAGGCTGCATTTGGATGACCCTGCATTTGCCTTTTGTTGCTTTGGGAAGTAATCATGATGGCTGTCAGTCGCCTCGAGGCTGTCGGTCCAGCCGACATTCAAATTCCTGCAGGAAAAGTCGTTTGTGATTTTTTTGCACTGAAATATTTATAAGCCTCTCATTTAACATTGCTGAGAAGTGAGAATCAGCTGCTGTATTTGAGTTCTTGGATGTTCAAGTGAACGTGACAACGACCGAAAGACCATCAGCACAGAACGTCGAAGCGCTGGCCAAGAACGAATAAACAGAAACAAACAACTCGGGTAGAAGCGTATAACTCCCACGAAGACACGACAACCGAAATGAAACGCCCGGACAAGAAGCACTAGGATCAACATCAGGTAGCGACCTCATGAAAAAACAGCAGAGACAACGTCAAGAACCGTGCTCTAACGATGAAAACTGGAAGCTTGCAACAATTTCAGGCGTTGAGATCCGTATTGACAAGCGACTCTGTGCTGTGGTGGCTAAAGGAGGCAGCGGGCTCTGCTGCGGGCATGCGCGGTGCAATGAACATCACGTGAGTGGTGTAGAAGCTGATCAGCAATTCAAGGTAGTGGTTATGCTCAGCAGCGATGCACTCGTGGATGGAAGAGTGCAACAACAACAACAAAAGCCACAACAACAACAACAACAACAACAACAACAACAACAACAACAACAACAACCACAATGTAATCGACACGAAGAGATGAAGATATTATCAATTCAGGAGATGGGTTCACCAAATTGCCTTTGTACTGACAACAAAATGTCCGACGCATCGTTTTTAAAGGCGAAGCAGCGAAGGAAAGGAGGAAGACGAAATCAAGGCAAGCCTCGGGCTAATGAACGAAGCCAATCGCGCAACCCATATAGTGAGCAATCCAGCACCGGGGATCCCACACTGGCAGAGTACCACTACGAAGCATGGACGAAGCACAGAGTACCGTCAGTAGGCAGCTTCACGTGTCAGCAATGCTTCTCCCGAGGATCAGCAGTAGGTCATAACGAAGACTACCCTACAGTCGCCCACTTGAATGGTCATGACGTCATAGGAAGAAGACATCAATCATCATGTGGCTACGAACAGTCGCTGGAGAACCACTACCGAACCGAGGCTATCGGTCAGATGGATGCGCACGAGGCTCCTCTTGGTAGCCAAAGCGTAATCGAAACGAGGACTACAACCGCATTAGCCGTCAATTCGAGACAGACAAGCAACAGCGCAGTAAGTCAACTAGAGACATCCGCTTTGGATACACCTTGTGCTCGAGATGGTAAGCAGCAACAGAACCAACCGCAAGAGGCCGTGGAAGCAAATGCGGAGAGCCGCGCTCGAGGGAAGGTTCTCGAAGAATTCCAGAAGGATCAACCGTCACGAAATTTCACAGCCGCCAAGGACGAAATGATCACTAGCGACGCTTCGAGCGAAGTAGCCTTGGATTTGGGCAAGACTACACGCATTGATGACATGGGTAGAATGAAAGAGAAACAGCCAATGTCATTGAAGCAAGACCATTCAGATAAAGCGAACCTCGCAGCCATACCTGTCATGCAAACGAGTAAGTTAGAGAGCGAACGAAACACTGAAACAATGACCGCTGCTGCTCTATGTCATAGTGGCAACAGCAGCCTCAGTCACAGCAACACAGGTGACCTTCAAAACGAGGACAAGACAAGCCGCATTCAAACGATGACAAGCAATGGAGACAGTGAGCCATCTGGAGAGACGAGGACGATTTCCAACGTCGATGTGAGGTCAGAGAAAGCGGGAGACGCGAACCAGATGGACGGAGGCAATAACATGCTCCCGCTGGCTGATCAGTCGGTGGCAACGATACCTCCCGGAGTCAAAACACACGCAGCCACCATCAGTGCATCCACAACCACCACATGCGCCGACCATAACAGCACGATGCAGGGTGTTGCCTTGACAACCAAGTGCCGATGCAGCAACCAATTGCCAATCGCAAACGCACATGCGGCAAACGAGGACGGAAAGCGTACCATATGTCCTCCGTCGGAGTGTGAAAATAAAGTGATCGTTCTTGAGAACAAAGATCAGAAGCGGTTGTCAGCATATTTGAACGAATTGAAGCAATTTGAGACGGAACATTCGCGATCCTGTTATGACGTAATCAGCGGCAAGGATGCTGAACAAGAAGGACTGGGACCGAATCCATCCACCTGCCAACCCAAAGCACAAATTCATGTGGCAGGGATATTAGCAAAAGAGCAATCCCGCGAGAAAAGAGGGCGGAAGTTCGTGAGTTTTGATTCCCGATCTGATTACAGCGGAGGCGAAGAGAACCACTGCGTGCAAAAGGGAGAGACAGAACGAGGCCAAGGTCAAATCGTATCTGTTCAGCCGATTGAGAACCACAAGAAAGAGGCAAGTGGTTACCAGGCCGACGATGATATCATGCCATTATCCGTTGTAAACAAATCGAAGACAATCAAGAGTGAGGCAGCTAACGTTGCCTTTGGAATTGAATCGAGCTCGGAAGAAGTGCTCCAAACAGCAACAAGGAGCATCGATAGCTGGCTAAAGAAGGAATTAATAAACGACAACAGTTTGGATGAACACGACAGCGAAGCTGGAATGACGCAGAACGACAAAGGTGAAAGCGAATCTGAGACAGAAAGCGAGGAATACCCTAGCGACAGAGAGCCCACAGAAGAAACATCAAGCGACACAAGCATGGAAGAAGAGAACTACACATCATCTGAAAGCGAGCCAACTTCAAGCGAAACGACGGACAGCGAGGCTGAGTCGTCACTAAGCGACAGCATCACAACTCAGACCGATGACGAAAGCGAGACAGAAGACATTTCGAGTCACCATGACAGTGATGGCAGTTCATACGAAACAGTTAGCGAAACAACAACCGACGCAAGCAGTGACGGGACTGACACTGACAGTCAATACGAAACAGACGATTCGTATGAAAACGAGACTACTTCTGTGGGTCAGACTCCCTCGAGAACAATACTTGATACGTAGTATCATAGTAGAACGCATGCGTGGAATGAATAAAACGAGGTATAAGTAAGAGATCTTCGCGCTGACTATTTCTGTCAGTTATGTTCTAACAAATGTTAGTTATTATTATGTACTGTACAATCTATTAACATGCGAATCAATGCGCGACAATCATACATGTCACGAAGCCGGCTTCAGGCAGTTCATGATCTCCTGCAAATGTTGCATTGCTCCAATGAAACGGCACTCGTCGTACTGTTGGTGCGTGATACACGACGCATGATGCTGTTTCACATGACTATGCTTCTGTTCTGGTGTTACTATGACTACAAAACCACAGTCGTCGTATTGCGTCGGCAGTTCTGATGACGTCGTATCGCACCAGTTAACAGCGTGGCTCAGTAGCGATTTGATGGAGTTGTATCGATCAGCCAGGGGAAAATTCAGCTTCTGTTGTAATTTCCGAAGGCAGACCGGACAGAGAAATAGCGGTTGCTTTTCTGCATCAGTTACAGAACTCGAACCGTTCATGCAACACTCGAAAAACTGACAATGCTTCAGTCCAAATGTGTGACAGAGTTCATGGGAAAACGCCTGCATGGGAAAGAAAGAACGCGCATTATCATCAAACGGCTGAGCAGGCAATATGATAAAAAGGAAACAATAGTATGGCCTTTGACCCCTGACCTTCATCATTCTCCATAGAAGGCAACACGTGACTTTGGTCTGATACTCGACCCTCTTTGGAATGGCTTCCGCCTCATCGCGAATATTACTGCCTCCGATAAACTCAAAATCTTCTGTTTCCAGTTCTCTTTGCTCGCATTGAGGTCCACCGACAATTCCCTTCCAAGGGTTCTCCAATGGCATCATATCAAGAACTTCAACATCCGCATTACGCTTACTGCCGCTACATCGTAATGGACCATGAGGGGTAGCTATTGCTGATTGGTCACTTGATGTCCTGTCGCCATAGTGACCACAGCTGAAGGCAGCACATCCAGATATTGCTGAACCTTCACCGAGGATGTGGTTCATTGTCTCACACGGGTAAAAGTCAAACCAACTGACTGCGATGATGCCAAATGCTCCCTTTGGAAGGACCTTTTCGAGAAACCTCATCATGTCTACAAAGCACATGGAAGAAGAAGACATTTTAGTCAGATTTTGTTAAATAAAACTGACGTGGGGGGCTAGGCCTACAGTCCCCTCTAGCCCCCCTCCCCACTGGTGCCACCTCTGTTTTTGATATTACAGTATGTGAAGTGACACACAAACTTGGGGGCCTATCCTTCATGTAGTGACGGAAGAATACACATATCCAGACTGAGTGCTGTGGATTCACCAATGGACCAAGGACAGTCCCAATGCATGACGGGATACACTTGTTTTTAGGCACGTGGTTTTGAGCTGAAATCTACAACCTTGACAGCCAAGAAAAATCCTTGAAATTGACCATCATTGGAAAGAGTACGGCTGATTGCGTTTCAAACAAAGCAATTTTCTGACGTCTTCACTATTGGCAGATGTCAACTCACTTATATACCGACATGCAGTGGGACTGCGCATGGCGGATTGGTATGTTTGATAAACGCACGATGATTACGGTACGAACGATCACGTGACATATGCGATTACGATGTTGCCAATCCGTGCAGTACACCTTCAAGACAATATCTTGTCTTATTTCCAATGATAATTGGGGATACGATAACATTTTTTTTAGCAGAAAAAGCATAAAATAATAAAGAAAGTCTTTTACAATGAGGATCGTCCATATAATTAATGTAGATTTAACGTGTTCCGGTTTTTGAAGGAGAATATTGAATAATATTACAGATAATAAGTATGTACAAATTAAAATTGTTCATCATTTTCCTTTACTTGTATCCATTGATCTAATATAGATGATTCTTACAAATCTTGTACCATATAAGAAATG
This sequence comes from Calvadosia cruxmelitensis, assembly GCA_900245855.1. Lineage (NCBI taxonomy): Eukaryota > Metazoa > Cnidaria > Staurozoa > Stauromedusae > Kishinouyeidae > Calvadosia > Calvadosia cruxmelitensis. The sequence goes on from OFHS01000250.1 coordinate 33,533, forward strand.
AACGTCGTACATACATGCTAAAGACGGGATAATAACTACTGCTCAAGAATATCGGCCTCTATTTATACTATTTGATCATCTTTGCAGTGTTGCCCAATATATCATCCCTGGGGTGTCAATTTTCTATTTCCTTTTATCATGTTATACAGTATGTATCACGCTTATACAGTAGAATTGGTTTTGTTAAAGCCTACTACTGTATATAATAATAAAATTATGTCTCCCACACATTAAACAAACATCCTTTTCAGTTTTCAACAAAATCATTTTCGGTCGTTTAGAAATTATTTTTGTCGTACGACGGAGTAAGAGACAAGTGGTCAAACAATGTGAAAACTTAAAATTCAAATCAGTGACATCGGTTTAGCAGTGGCGTAGCCAGCTTTTAAATTTGGTGGGGCAAATGGTTGCGAAGCGGCATTCCCCACACCCCGCCGGAGGCGAAAATGTTTGAGGGGGGTAGTTAGAGTCTTTTGCAGAACTGCAGTTCGAATCCAGTAAAAATATTTATATAGATTCCTGATTCACTCACAGTAAGACAGTAATATTCATATTACAGAAAAGAGTTACCCTCACCCCCACCTAGTTTCTCATCGGATTTAGCCTTGTTTAATTTATGACTTGAAAGAGCATTGGAGGGGCGACTGCCCCCCCTCGCCCCCCCTTGGCTACGCCACTGCGGTTTAGGATATATAAAAGGCTTGCATAATTAGCTTGTGCATAATTATGTGTTCAACGGAACAATCCGTTCCTGTTCTTCGCAGTACATGCATCAACGCACACTTTCCACATACTACGATTACTTACAGAGGACAATGGTACACCAGTAAACAAACAGTAAGACATTAGCAAGTCACGATAAGTACAAAAATTGGCAAAGAATCGGCGGTATAGTATAGCTCAGTGGGTTTCCACTCCATGATTTCATGTAGGGACTGGGGAGAGCGATCCTTACTTCTCAAAGTGTGACCGATAAATCGAAGCTGCACGACGGCGTCATTTGCCATAGTTCAATGGTCATGAATTAGTCATATCAAGTGTTTTGTGTCCGATTGTCCAGTCGCTAGGTATAGGGTTAGGAATAGGGATAGCTTAGGTTGAGGAATAACTATATTGAACTACGAGGTGTTTCGCCATCTGGTTGTCCAGTCGGACAGGTCGAGCTATGTATAGGAGTAGAAACAGGGTTTTGGCTTGTGACAGGAATTGGGTTACGACTAGGGCTAAAGAAAGGACTAGAGGATATGTTTAGGAATACGGTTAAGGTTTTAAGGGTTCTGTCCAACAGCGTGTAAACAGGAATAATTAGGTAGAATAATTTTAAATTCCTAAATGGTTTGGATTCAGCCTAGTTCCTAGTTACATATTTATGTTTAACCTGTGTATAAAGGCCACTCTTCATAAACCCAAAATGACACAGGTGGCTGCTCTATAGAGGTGGCTGCTAATACAGGTTTGACTGTAATTTACAGTCTGTAAATGGGAATGATACCTTTTTACTACTCTCAGTGATTTTTGTAGCATCATCGCGGTGTATTGAATACTTTCATGTCAATCAAATCAAACGTCCGCGGTTTAATTCCTAAAGATGGCATTGTTTTTCCTATCTGTGGGTAGGGTTGCCAGACGTCCCTTATTTCCCGGAATCGTTCCGTATTTTTCCTCTGTGGTCTGGTAACCTATCTGCGGGGCTTTTCGACGGCTGGACAGTGATCATTTTGACAATGGTCTCCAATTGCCGAATGACAAAATATTGCACCTGTCCATGATCCAATTTCTGTCAAATATGTTATAATTATAAGAGTAATCATAGTAATTTGGTCAATTGGCACAAACACGTGAAAACCACAAAATATTCATATGCTATTTTCTTGTTGATGAGATGTCTCTTAGCGGTACTGACAGAGTTCCATAAATACAATTTAGATTATTCCATGTCATTGGATCTTTAATATTATGTTATTATTCTAATTTATTCTAGTTAATTTCGTACCTACCAAGTTTGTATTTCATAACCTAATGTATTTTTATATAGTTTTACTACTTTACTACTGTTTATGTTCGGCAGACGGAATCCAGGAAGAAAAACAGCTGCTTGCTTGATATGACTCACCGCTCATCAGAATCTGAAAATGGCCGCTGTCCTTGTGAAGTCGCGTACGGCAGTCTACTTCTGTGTCGTGGACTTCGATAGATGGCAAAACGTGAAAAGTAATGCCAGGAAAATATGCCTGTCCAAAATACTTCAGCAGGATGAACAGGGATGACTCGCTAGAGCCACAACCGAAACCATCAGGAAATGGACCAACAGGAAGAATGTAGATAGCTCGATTCCCAAGACGTCGAAAATGTGACCAAGAAGACATACGCAGTCTGGACATGAAATATTTCCACTCGGCGTAGCTTTGTGGTTCTTCAACGCACTCCTGTACTGTGATAAGCCCATGGTCAGACAATGAAGTGCACGGCAACGGTCTAAACAGAGGCCGTGTGTCAACATGTTCGAGGATTTCATCGTCAATGCAGCATTTTGCAACAGTGCAAAGTTTGAGCGAATCTTCATAAAACTGTCTCTCCGTAGGACATGATTTTGATAGATCGCCAGAAAGTTCGACTTGCTTGTACCGCTTCATGTCGATGGACCCCCACGGCGAAGTGCACGATGATTGCGATTCCAAATTGTTTTGATTATGTTGAGGCTATTTTTGATTTGGCCTCGTGTGATGCACACGACTGAGGTTCTTCCGGGTTGTTTCTTTGGCGGGAAAACTCAAGCGAAAGTTGGCCATGAATTATTGTGATTGCAAAAGCGCAAATGTCGTGACGTTACATAGCTAAGCTATGTCGTCGTCTCGAAGGTAAAAGTTGCCAATATTTCTCTCAAGAAATAGTCTTTTCACTACCTTAAATTAGAATAATTTCTGACCCATTTTTATTGCTTCGTATTATATAACTCACTTAGGCCTATTGTCCAATATTTCTTTCAAGAAATAGTCTTTTCACTACACACTTAAATTAGAATGCAAACATATTTTTCTAACCTATTTTTATTGCTTTGTATAATAACTCCAGGCTGTTCACTAGTTACAAAAGCTTACCTTTTGTTTTGTGCCTTAGTGACGTCCTTGGATCGAACGGATTGTTGTAGTAGGCCTAATGTGTCAATTCTGTTCTACCATTTTGCATTTTATGTATTGCCAGACAAGTATATTGAGTTGGAATTTGCTGATTTTGCTTCCAAGGTCTCGGAAAAAAGTGGATTACAGCAAGTTTTGCAACGAAGGGAGAGCAGAGAGTGATAGTGACGGTTCGTATCATAGATTCCTAGTCAACTAATATTCCTGTCCCTGCTTTTCATCTGTCTGTCTGTTTGTATGTATGTAATATCAAACCCAGACATCTGCCACTCATTGGCAAATACGGATTTTCTGATCTATGGGAAACAACAACGCTCTGGTTGCATAATTTAGCACAAAGCACTTAGACCGGTCCAATGTTGAGCGATGCAAATTGTCGAAGAAGCTAATGGAGCCGTATTTGAAAAGACTGCCTTGAAGTCGAGCTATGCTTTCTGCAACGCTGCTTGACGCAAGGCAGTGGCGGACACTAGGGGGAGCGAAGGGGGGCGGCCGCCCCNCCCAATAATTTTCCGTGATGTGTTTAGAAAATTTAATTCGTAATAATATAACAGGAGCTTTCAAATTGTTGAGTCTAGAAACTATAGAATGTGATTCATGCAAGTTATTACCTTTTATGTAGTGTATACGTTTTGTTCCGCAAGATTAATTATAATTATATTGCGGAATTATATTGATTTGTTCAAATTGATTGTAGTTTTAGGCGTGTGATCGCACGCGCTCACCTCCACGCACGCCTTGCTTGAACTTGGCGTGCGTTTCATCGCACGCCTGCAACACAGTAACTTATTTATTTTTATCATAAATTTTCTCTGGAATTGTCTCTCTAGTATGTCTTGGCTGCACTTTGAAACATTTGCAAATCTTGAGAACACGGCAGCAATTTCCGTCGCGTTGCTGTTTGTTTGTTATCAGTTTTACGGCTTTTGAAATTCAACACCTATTCGTCATTTGAGCCAGCTATTGTTCTAAGTGTAAAGGTCACACCCATTATCTTTTGATGGGAAATTCATGTGAGCGGCTGAGCGTGGAACAGTCAAAACACGTGCTTTTAGTCCTTCGCGGCTCGCGCTGTGTTGAGAGAGGACGGGCAGAGATAAGTTCTGTTCTTGGTTCAGACAACGCTATTACTTTTGGAAGATCTTGAAACAAAGCCGCAAAGCCCTAACCACCCTGCCAATGTACTGTTCTTCTTCGCTGCTCTCCAGTGTGTTGCTCTGCTTGGATAATTACGATTCTCACAAAGCAAGGACGACAGCAACGTTACTCGTCATAATTTTGAAAGGATTATTATCATCAAAATAATAGCAATTCAGTTTGCAGTCTGCCCACTCTGAATCAACACTGTCTGGCAATCTTCGATAATATAACGTGAATTGATCTGGATGGGCCTGTCATGGATTTATTCGTGCAGAATTAGCTTTTTCCTGGAAAATCAAAACGCTGCTGCAAAATCCAGGACCAGCGACCCTTCCTTGCAGTTCTAGTTTCTGTAATGGGAAAACCGAGATAGAAATTTCCGTATGACTGAAACAGAAGATGTCCAATTTTCCATGTGCTGGACATATCAATTATATCTTTGATGGATTTAAAGAGTTATTAAATTGTTGCACACGCTGCTGGCCGTGAGTTAAATCCTAAAATGGGATCTTACACCCCAGTGCGATGCATTCGCACGCGTATATAATGAAAGATACAATCCATGGTTCAATACAGTATACAGTACCATATTTGACAAATAAGCAACAAGCAGTGGTGTGGCAATATACTTAGAATTGAGGCAGAAAACAGCGTTTGAAGTACTGAAAATTGCAATTTTTCTTGCGGACAAAACCATGACCCTAATATACAAGCTCACGTGCTTCAGACATTTTGGTCATTTGCCCCCCCAATATTTTACCAAGTGTCCGCCACTGACGCAAGGTGTTATAATTCTACCATCAATCAGAAATAGCACTGAATCGCAAATTGGTAAACTGCAGTTAGAATTAACACAGGTGACCTACTGAGCGAAAGAATTTACAATTTACCTGCACTAAGTGACCACCTGGAAGTTAGTGTACATCCATTCCGGCTCAGTGGTCAACCAACAACTGCTCGATAGTGACATAATATAGCATTATATATACATCATACATAAGAGGCTCACACTGAAGTGAAGCACAACACCTGTGACAAGAAGTCATTTGTATTGGTCCCTTTAATAGCTGCTAAAGACAGTACAGTGAAACCTATCTATAATGTTCAGATTGGTCACCTTCAGAAACTGAGAAAATGACCTTTATTGACAGGTGGTCTTTCTATCCAGGTTGAATCCTATAGAAAATGTCATATTGGGGTTACGAAGAGTGGCCTTTATACACAGGTGGCTGCTCTATAGAGGTGGCCGCTAATACAGGTTTGACTGTATGTAACTGATCATCGAATGCTTTGTTTTGATGCATTTCCTCACAGATGACTTCCAGGCGTCTCCTGTCGAATTAGCAGAGAAGATCAAGACAAGAAAACAAACAAAACATGACAAGACATCTGTCAACAACAAAAACAAAGAAAGCTTATCAACGACTAAAGGCAATACAAAGGCCGATGCAACACAGTCAACGAAGAGCAGGTATGGTCATAGAGCTATAGAAGAGAATTCCTTCAAGTTGTTCCCAATTTCTGCTTTTAACTTTCACAATGTATAAATGCTGTTCAAAGTTTTAACACCTTTTGTTGTGGAATTCTTCTGAAATTATGACATGATGGGAATTGGCTCAAGTGTGTGGCTGATTAATTAGAACTGTGTGGTACAAATTCAGTAATCTGCACACATCAGGTAGTAGGCCTACGTTGGTCCGGTCTGAGGATGAGTTAAAAAAAACTAGCATAGCAAAGACGAATCAGGGTCACTTGCTATTGCCGAGGTCTTGGTGAAACACATTAACAATCAACTGGAATTAACACAAGATGGGAGGCACGATCGGTTTATTAGCTGATAAAGATATATTAGGCTGCTTTAACGGAAGTCACTGCGGGAGTAATGGAGTATCTTCTCTGTTAGATTACGTGTGCAGCTAAGTCGTCCCCTGTAATTCGTATATTGTAGCGCAGCATTCTCTGTAAGTGTTTCCGTAAGCAGTGCACATTGCTACTTAACATCTCTGTTGTAATCCCGTTGCAAGTCCTTCCTTCCTCTGTGTCTGTTTAATAAAGACATTGACTCTCGGTCTCGGATGGTACCCGTACAGTCATTGCTGACGTTAATCCATCATACTTGCAGGCTTTCAAGAGAAGAACGTTTATTTCAAAAAGATTTAGATATGGCCCTCAAGTTATCATCACCCTTGCATGACGCTGTGAGGCCAACGGAGCCTAAGAAATTGTGCAATGAGATAGATATTTCAGATAGGACACAGCGAAAGCCATTTGCAACCCTGCAGATCCAAACTGAAGACGTCATTGCAACTCCTGCTGCATCGTTGTCATTACCTGACAAAATGGCAGCAACGGAGTCTGGTACAACAATTACAATTGAAAAACAAACTGCAAAAAGCAAGTGCCTGAAATCACCACATGCAGAACAAGGTGAATTTATTGCTTCATATAGATTTCTTGCTTTTGCTGATGGATTTTTATCCTTTTAGAATAGTTTATGAGATTCTATTAGCAATATGATGAAAGAGGGTTCAGACAAGTCACAAACACTTCGCTACTCAAGGGCCATACCATTTGCTGACTGTAGTTTCTCCATCTCTAGAAATGATTGGTATTGCCGTGATCAGTGAATTCTTCTTTGAGATGCGCTAAGACCCCACAGCCCGCATAGACACACTAAAGCACTTTGCTGTATGGCTACCGTACTTGGAATTTATTGCTGTTTGGATGATGATTAAAGAGCAGGTGATGACTGATTTCTGATATAAGTGTATAAAAAGTTGTAGATTGTAAGAATGTAGGTAGATTTTATAAGAACAAGATTTAAACTGTTTGGAGATAATATGACAATAATGTCAAGTCAACTGTAAAATACATAACCTAAAGAAGTTGGTACTGAAGTTGGTTAAAAATCTCAGACGTTGGTGTAGCGTAAACTTGAAGCAGCACTCCCTGGCGTAATCTTCGGCATACGAAAAATGAATTTTCCAGTAAAGTGTCAGCCCATTCTGACAATTCAAGCAGTGTCTCGCAAACAATACCTTCAGCTTGAGAGTATTGTCGCAATCCACATGCATGCAGAACAAGAAATAAAAGAAACTAGCTGGTCCGCGCTGCTATCGCAGCTGCGTCCAGCATTGTTGCTTCGCATTTGGGTGGATATTAATTAGTCCGATACATATCACAGTTCTCCGCTTGCTACGCAACTTCANAGCGAGCTTCGAATGCTGCGCATTGTTTCTCAGTTGAGCTACGGCTCCCAAGAGACTGAAATCGATCCTTTCAAACCATTCGAACGCAACGGTTTGCAAAAGCAAGCAAGGCAAAATCAAGATGCCCGTTTCACAGCAATAATTTAATCAAACTTGCAGAAAACATAGCTCGGTTTCAAGGTGGCCTTTTCGAAAATGGCTTCACTATATTTTGTACCAATTTGCATTGTTCAACTTTGACCTGGTTTGAGCGTTTGCGCTGTGCGGTGTGTTTTGAAAACCGTGCACAACCAGAGCCGTGTTGTTTCCCAAAGGTCGGAAAATCCGTACTTGGTTATGAGTGGCAGGTGCCTGGTTTTGAACAGACAAACAAACTAACAAACAAATATACAGACAGACATTTGTGAAATATATATATATATATATAAGATACAGTGAAACCTGTATATAACGGCACCTCTGGAACCTGAAAAAAATGACCTTTATAGACAGGTGACCTAAGTTCTGTCCAGGTTAATTTCTATAGAAAGTATCATTTTGGAGTTGTGAAAAGAGGCCTTTAAACATGGGTGGCTGCTCTACACTTTGTATGTTAGCGTGGCCGATTCGGCCGTAGCACCATTTGATGGCAGCTTTCAGAGACATTGCGTCGCCAGTTCTCTCGGTCTTCTGCTTCGTGGATAGAGCTGGTGGGGGTGATGGTTGTGTGGCCATCTAACCACCATGAGAGGACCGGTCTGCCTCTCCTTCCCTCGGGCATGGCTGCTCTACACAGGTGGCCGCTAATACAGGTTTGACAGTATGTATAAAATGCTGGCTCTTGCATATAAATTATAATGTGAATACAGTATAACACGACAAATGATGCAAGACACAGCTTAACATGGTGTTATGATGTCAACAGGAACATCACCGCACATCACCTGTCTAAATCGTCATGGTACAACAGGAAGTCTTGGCGGAGTGAAGATCAAAACTCCAACATCAGCAAGTCTACGCATTGGTCTTTCTCGGAATGTACGAGTGGCAAAATCACTTCATGCAAATGTAAAGACCATATCGTAGCACAAAGTAACAATGAGACATGGAACATATGTGTGAGGAGCACAAGTTACCTTCACATATTAATTTGCCACTGAATATCAGTGGCCACTTGTAAATAATTTTTTGTATATACAATTTGATGGAGTTGGGCATGAAGGTCAATTGAGAAGGACTGCAAATTCCTGAGCATGTTGAACATCCATGTGCTCATTTGACGCAGTGATTTACTGCGATGGTTGCCTGGGTAAAGTTTCTAGGCATTTCCAACTCATGGTATGAGAACCAGAATCAGTCATCCTTATTTGAAATGGAAGTAACAACTATTGTTTCTGTCAATCTTTACTTGTGAAAGTGGTCTGGATACTCTAGACAATACAGTTAACATTATTATCGTGAATCCAGTTACAGCAAAACCTGTCTATAACGGTCACCTCTGGGAACTGAGAAAATTGACCTTTATAGACAGGTGGCCTTTCTGTCCAGGTTGATTTCTATAGAAAGTGTAACTTTTGGATTGTGAAGAGTGGCCTTTAGATACAGGTAGCTGCACTTCTTAGAACTCTGGCATCTCTTCTTGTCTTGGGACGAGCAACATGTCTGTTAAATATATATGGAATGTGAGATTGCATTCAAGAGCCTCTTAACTGTCCTCTACATACATCACAACAGCGTCATTCCATGCCAAAACACACATAACTGCAACTGACCCTGCACATTTTTACCAAAATTCTTAAGCTTATTTATTACGGTCAAGAACATCTTTCTAGTGAAATATTAAAAAGGTGCAAAAACACGCAAAATATTGTCCACAAATGTTCAGAGAAGACAAACAAGTAATAAGAATGCACACGGTGCGCTGTAAACAACAGTAGCAGCCTTGACTATCAGAAATATGCTTTCAATAGAAATCAAAATTACTGAATACATTCCTTCCTTCTAATTAACGAAAAAGGTAACTATTGTCTTTGTTTGTGATACGTTTTTTTAACAAATGCAATCCATCAAAGTATTATTTGAAGACTACTGACACAAATTGATAGATTTCTCACACAAGGACAAATAAATCAGCGACTTGAAAACGGTTCCTGTTGATATTTTTCTGTCATCAGCTTGTCATTGCTTGCATTGCTGGTCATCATGATCGACTGAAGTGAGAAAAAGACAGATGCATTCGTTTAGTTCTAGATTACGGTGTGTGGTTGTCAACATCACTGCAGCAGACAATATAATTATATTCATTGCAATTGTAATGTAGTACAGTGAAACCTGTCTATAACGGTCACCTTTAGGACCTGAGGGAAATGACCTTTATAGACAGGTCGCCTTTCTGCCCAGGTTGATTTCTATAGAAAATGTCATTTTGGGGTTATGAGCAGTGGCCGTTATACACAGGTGGCTGCTCTATAGAGGTGGCCACTAATACAGGTTTGACTGTACTATATAATGTTTACCAGACCACCGAGGAAGCATTGGTAACATTTGAAATTACGTAGAAATATCTAACGAAATCAACTACATTTGGCACTGCATAACATATCAATACGGAACGATTCCGATTTCGGGAAATAAAGGTCAGCTGGCAACCCATACGTCAAGGGTCCCTAGAGAGACACACCTTTGACTTAATTTTGTTGCTATCATCACATTCAGACAAACGTTTACAAGATCTGGTTATCACTGGATTAATGGCTGCCTGCTTCTGTAGCGTGTGCTTCAGTACCAGTACAGTGTAACCCGGTTAATATCGCCTAGGTTAATGTCACGACCCACTTATTATCACGATTTGTGGTTGAAAAACCATAGTGATAATACAGTCATCCCTGTATTAGTGGCCACCTCTATAGAACAGCCACCTTTGTATTAACCCTTGTCCTGCTATTGATGTGTATACACGTTTTCGAAACAAGTCAAAAGTAGCAAACCACAGCCAATCAGATAGTTAGTCCTTAGCAAGCAACCAATCAGCAATTGGTGAAGCGACTTCAAGTCTTCATTTAAATAGTTATACAAGCAGGACATGGGTTAAGGCCACTCTTCATAACCTCAAAATGCCACTTTCTATAGAAATCAACCGGGACAGAAAGGCCACCTGTCTATAAAGGTCATCTTTCTCAGGTCCAAGACGTGACTGTTATAGACAGGTTTCACTGTAATGAGGTTTCACTGTAACACTTCTACACACTATTGTATGTGTTACGATCCATTCCATGTCAATCTTGTTGACATCCCAAAAATGTAATAAGTGCTTAGTGATATTTATTCAGAGGTTCCATTACGGTCTTCAAGGTCAGTTGTGGTTTGTCCGATAACAAAGATCTCACATCGGAGCAACCTATAGGTTATATCGTTTAGTTCTTCTCGCTATGTCAAGAGCACCACATGAAAAACAGTTGATAGGATTAGTGGAAGCCATTGTTTTAACTGCAATTACATTACCTCATCCATGGAATCAACTTTGTACGAGGTCTTTTCAAGGCGATATTCAATTGGACGGAATCGTTTGGGTAACAAAGACCACAGGAAGTATTTGATATCGAAGATCAACTCTGGCTCGGGCTCCTCTTCCTCGCAGCAAAGTGAAAACAGAAGACTGAAGATCCAACCAACGCCAAAGGTCACTGAGACGCCAATGAAGGCATACCACAGATAAGAGATGCTGTAGAATGTGGCCAGTGGGTTGCTAACAGGAGACAACAAAACGTCACAGTTAGGAGTCACTTGTTGTAGGCTAACAGCTCAATTTCCAAGCCACTGTTACTGGGTGCAGTCAGAAATCAACAGAAAAGAGCGTTGTGTAGTGCGGTTGGACACATTACCATGTTCTGTAAGGGACCATGGCACCTCATAAAGAGCATCCGCTTTGAACTGCATGATTTATTAAGCAGTGTTGGAAGCTGTTTAGTCGGCTGCGGTAACTAGTTAACTTGGATGAAAATCCATCAAGCTGTTTAGTCTGTTAGAAGTCGCCAGGAAGCGTTTTCTCCACCTTGGCGTAACACCAACGAATGTTCCCGACAATCAAGGCCTTAACGGAACATTAAACGAGACTTACCTGTAGGACTACGTGGTTTGTTTTTTCAGTTGCTAAGTAACCATGTATTAGACTAGCTTTTCTTTTGATTTCCACTGGTGTAAATTGTAGCAGCAATATACTCTCTGTAAATTGATCGTTCTACGCTATTCCTGTGCCTTTTGGTTTGGGACTCCTTTGATCTCGGAGTCAAGGTCACACAGTTGCTAATCAAGATATCGACATAAGACTAATACAACATTAAAATCTTGTCGATCTGTTTCGAAATAATTATGTTTATTTCCTAGTTTGTACGTAATAATTGTTTGATTGTAGCAAAACCGAGCAAATGGAGATTGGTTTAGTTTTCTGAGTTTGCAGCGGTCGTGTTGAACTATATTGCAAACTAGAAACACCTACAATGTATCAGTGGTTTCAATGACAAATACAGACATTGGTACATACGTATGAACAGGGGCAACGTAGTGGAATATGCCATCTGTTGTTTTGTTCATGATAGTTGAATTGAAATCAGAGCAACCACGAATGGAGACAGGAGCCTTGTTCAAACTTGGCTTGTACTGCATGGCACCAATAGCAATCCATAAAGTCGTACCCACACCGAAAAATGTACCCACATAGCCACCCTAAACAAAAGACCAACAACGTTAAAATCATCATTATATGTAACAAGCCTTAGAGCATATAGCTGAACATAAGCTCTTTGATTTTTCTTCACCTTTGAGTTGGCTTTTGGTACCAGCATGCCAAGTGCAAAGAGCCCCAGGCATGGTCCTCCAACGATACCGAAGATGCTGTATGCCAACTGACAATGAGAATAATAAGCAACATCAATGGAGAGAAAGTCGCATCACACGCGCGAGTCAATACCGAAGCAAATGACTGCCACATTGAATCCCCCAATTACTTACTTGCAAGACCATGGTACCAACCAAAGAGACAAGGAATGCCCCACCAATGATGATCAGCCCAAAAGTACAAGCTGCAAAAACAAACAGACAGGGCGACTATCAACTTGCAAATGAGAAGTTTTTGGTTAAAATCACATTTTTGATGCAGAAGAGAAAGATGATATTAAACCAATCTAAAAAATGGTTGAACTTGCATCAAACTAAAGAATTTACATAGAAGACTGCAAACTTGTGGAATCTGTGATAGTGTAGATTATTTAGTAGGAAAAGAAAAATTTCAAAACCAACAAAATACAAAATCTATATATATATTCATGACTAGCACTGTAGTATCCCCATATTCACGTGACCCTTCTTTTATTTAATCCCTGCCGTGCCATGCGTGTTTTAGTCTTTGATGACTAGACGGATTACTGCTCACGGGAATAAGAGCTTAGCCGGCCAACCAAATAGTTGATTGATTTTCAAATCGCCATGTATAAGTGGCCCTCAGTTTTCCCTTTAATCTGAAGTTTTAGTACATTTATTGCACTCACAAACAGCACTCTTGTATAAGCCGAGGTGGCATTTTAAGACAAATAATTTGGTGTTAGAAAGTTGCCGTATACATTTAAACCTGTATTAGCGGCCACCTCTATAGAGCAGCTACCTATGTATAAAGGCTACTCTTCATAACCCCCAAATGACATTATCTATAGAAATCAACTTGGACAGGAAGGCCACCTGTCTATAAAGGTCATTTTCCTCAAGATCTCAAAGGTAACCATTAAGCCTATAGACGGGTTTCACTGTACATGAAACTATACAATAATTCTTTGCATAAAAGCGGGAGTGCAATAAAGGTGCTTACCGATGACCTTCGATATGATGGTAGACTTCCTGTCATCCAAGGATGGATGGACTTTTTTGACAATATCTTCCAAGGTAATTGCAGCAATTGAATTCAGTCCAGATGAAGCAGTGCTATACAAAGAACAATTTCAAGCGATTTTAATATTTATTAATGAGCATGTAAGCGTTTTTCCAACACGTTGAAGTAAAAAGATGGCCCCCATATGTGATAATGAATCGAATGATAAACAATTGATACAACAGAGCCAAGTCCAAAACAACATTTGATCATTAAAAGATACAGAAGGAAACCGAGGACAAACATATAACACCATGAATCCAAAGCCATGCGTAAACCATTTGAATTAACAAGCACCATATGAAAAGCAGGTGAATTTGAAAAATAAGCAAAAAGCCATGTGAAAATTGCCCTTTCCACATGATTTTCACACGGATTTCACATGATTCTAGTTCATTGTGTTAATACACTAGCGACTAGAGTACCTCAGAGCGCCACTGAAAAGACATGCCGTGAATAGACCCGGAATTCCCTTGAGATGTCCAAGTTTGTGAATGATAAAGTATGGTAGTACCTAGGCCAAAGTCATCACCAAACAAAAGTAAAATATATGACCTACACTTCAATAATGTATAACAAATTGTATTAGAATATAATCAGTACAGCACCGTGATTCCTCATTATGCAAGTTACAGACTCACAGGTACCGTGGATAAGCCAAATTTCTAGCATCGAATTATTTGTCTTAAAGTACTACCAGGCTTTACACATCAAACTAACACAAATTTGAATGTAGAATCGATGGCAACAACATGTTTATGATATGCGATATCTTGTCACAGCACAGTTACAAGCGGACAATGTAAACATTGTTGAGCGTTGGCTAGATACAATATTCCTACCGTATTTTTCCGTAATAGCGCCCCAGGCGCTTATATGAAAAATCGAGTTTCTGAGGCAAGAAAATTGACCCGAATAAGCGCCCCGGGCGCGTAAATGGAAAATCTCTCGCTCTCCTTTGTGACTCGTTGGTCTAGCGGACGGCGAAATATTGTCCATAGCTGTTGCAGAGGCAGTTCGACTGGGAATGATTCAAATTTTCCTGCACTGCCACAAGACAACAATTGGACCAAACAACCGCCCTGGGGCACTTATTTGGAAAGAATAACCAAATAACCGCCCCAGGGGCGCTTTTTTGGGGGGGCGCTATTACGGAAAAATACGGTAGTCACCAAGGCTTACAGATTACGTTGTATCGACTGAGTGCAAGGACAAACAGATGTGTTCTGTCAACACCAACATGCAACTCAAGAATACCATCACAAGCTTGCAATGCAATTACCTGGTCATTGCTCGTCACTTTCTTGTCCTTCAAGAGGTCGCAAGAGTGATACACAGCAAAGATGACAAGGCCGTCAAGAACGCAGAGTGACACCACAAAGATCAGACCGGGAATGTTAAAGTAGATCGCTCTAACGATAAAAATAAGAAACATCAACAGTTTTGAACCAATATTCCATAGCAGTTTATACCGATTGAATTAACAATGAAAACAACACCACTGTCCATCTTCATATGTAGCGGCTAGCCAAAACAGATTGATTGATGGAAATTGCGGCAGTCGAGGAGAGGATTCCTTTTCTTGCCAAGGTAGACGCCGAGTTTGTTGATGAGGGCGTCAATGTCATTGTCCAGGTCAATGTCGGTCACAATAAGGACGAGATGCGAGCGTATATGAAGTAGCAGATATGTTTGTGCTGTGCCCTGGTCCGTAGGCAGGGATACATGGCAAGAGAGGGTGAGATTTACAAGTGGTAGCATTGAAATTCGATTTACAAGCACACAGAGACTAGACAGAAATAGGAAGAGATTAACTACGACAGAAGGCCATTACAATCTAATAAAGTAATGATTAATTAAAAGCTATTCAGCACAGATATCAGTGGTTTGTCAGATATGAAGAAAATTGTTAATAGCATATCACTATGAACTCAAAAATGTGTGGAAATAAAGTGAAATTCATTTTTTCCACCTGATTTTCACATGAATTCCACAAGGTTCCAGCTCATACTAACATATAAGGGATATCAAATTTGACTTCCTTTCTTGCTTCTATAAAACAACTTACTTCTTGGCATCTTTCAGTGACTTAGCAGCCATAAAGCGTTGAACGGCAGTTTGACTGACTGTCCAGACAGGCATAGCTGTAAATGCACCACCAATTGCCAACGTCCAGAATGTGTTACGGACAGTTGGATCTGGATTAAAACTATTGAAGACAAAAATCAGTATATACTATATCAGTTAAACCTGTCTAACTGTTCCAGGTCACATTGCATACAGGAATGATAATTCCATTCTCGACAGCACAAAAATCCTTACTCAAACAGAGTCATCCTATGTCCCTCTTTCGCATAGCGAAAAACATTTGCCATTCCACCAACTTCGATCGAGCCAACGATGGCAACCACAATGAGACCAAGAATCATCACGGAAGCTTGGAAAACGTCCGTCCAAATCACAGCCTTCATTCCGCCAAGGGTTGTGTAGAAGTTACAAACAAGGCCAGTTGTAACAATGGAGGCCGTAAGAGGTACACCAGCCACTGCAATTAATCAGATATCAAATATTACTTCGTTAGCTAAAATTCATACACATGAAAAATGCCATGCATGGAATCAATCTATCAGGTGCCAAGACAATAATTTACCCACTACAGTCAAACCTGTATTACCGGCCCCCTCTATAGAGCAGCCATCTGTGAGGCCACTCTTCATAACCCCAAATGACACTTTCTATAGAAATCAAACTGGAAAGAAAGGTCACCTGTCTATAAAGGCCATTTTTCTCAGGTCCCGGAGGTGACTGTTATAAACAGATTTCATTGTACTTGCAGACACCCGCAAATCACAGTCCGCGTTTGTATATGGCAGTTGGAATCATGAACTCCTGTTTGGTTGCCATTTATCTGCTAAAGGACATCATTATGATTGGAAAAGTTCAACGTTACTATACACAACACCTATGCAGAAATGGAAAACGTAGCTTTGACTGGGTCCCGTATTTCATTTCAGCTATCAATATTTAAATCTAAGACAAAAATGTCTAAAATATGTGTGCAGTTTGAAAGAAATGTATGTGCAAAGTGCAAATACAGAAGTATTGAACTCAATGTACAAACACATGCTAACCTTCACATTTCATTGAGTTTAGCACATTATAAAGCCTGATTATTTTGTGTAGGACTACTACTTAAGTTTGTCTCTCGGCCCCCTACTTATCCCAAAGGGGCAGAATATTGTGGGATGTAAAAATGACGCAAGGTGGAATGCGTACCTGCTTCTAGGGCAAGACTTGGAGCGTAGAGGACAACTGACAGATAAAGAACCTTGAATGGAAAACAGAAAATACTCAATTAGACACTGTTGACTGCATCAAAACCCAACTTATGCCACCTTGTCAATTCCTGCGGGTAAACAAGACCAGAAGCAGATGTAAAGGGGGCTAGAGGGCCTTGCTCCCCATGAGATCCTCCAAAGATTTGTCAGAGTGCACGGAAAATGAAACTGTTTTCTGTTTATAAGACGTGTGTATGTGAGTTCTGTAAAGCTGGGTAGCAAGTATGTTTGTGGTGTCAAACAAGGTGTCAAGTGTTGTGGCGTCACAGTGTCATATGCCTTGCGTGTTGTATTGTCCCAGTGTAAGGTACAGTTTTATACAGTTATGCGTCGTAAATATATAGTGCCATGCCTTATTGAAGAAAAATCAGTGTGCTCAAAGTAAAGCTGTGGCCTCTTTGTACAAAATTGGTAATTGGCTGATATAATTGAAAAGTGAAAAGTGTAGTGGTAATGTTGGTAACGGTTTATGTATTTACATCCAAGTTCGATGATAAAGTCAAACCTGTATTAGCGGCCACTTCTATAGAACAGCCACCTGTGTATAATGGCCATTCTTCATAAACCCAAAATGACACCTCCTATAGAAATCAACCTGGACAGAAGGCCACCTGTCTATAAAGGCCATTTTTCTCAGGTCCCAAAGGTGACCATTATAGACAGGTTTCACTGTA
>OFHS01000251.1:0-39950 GCA_900245855.1 Calvadosia cruxmelitensis
TTGTGTCTAAGTTTGTAGAGTGCATATTGCAAAAACTAATTTCTAGCGGAAAAATCTAGCGAACTAGTTTTTTTTGAAAACTAGTTCTAGTTTTAGCGAACTAGTATTATTCGAAAATAGTTCTAATTTTAGCGAACTAGAAAATAAATCTAGTCAACCCACCCCTGTGCATCTGTCAAGCCAACCTTCAGCTACCAAAACAGATTAAAGCCAGAAATAAATGTGAAGACAGATGTGAAGACGCTATGCGAAGACAGACCATCCCGCTGGCGCTCCTACTCCGCCATTACCCGTCAGAGCCCCGCCGACGCGGTCGACCTCAAAGCACCTACCAGGATCAGCTCAGTGTCGATCTCCTCCGGATGGGTCTCACCCAACGAGAGGCAATGGCCATGGCCCAGCACAGGGACACATGGCGCAAAGCAGTGTCTTCAATTTCTTAGGCGTTAGGCATTTATTGTAAAATTTGTATTTGTATTTGGTGATCACGTCTCGTTCCCTTGTGGAGCGTTTTGGCGTTAAGAGAGAGAGAGAGTTGTTGAGCCCGACTTATGAACTCAAGCTAGACAAAAAGGCAAATGGTATTTTTTATAAATGCAGGCCTACTAATCATAGAATTGATCAACAATCCAGGGAACGCTAAATTAAACAGGAGAGATTACAAAGTTAATAAGTTATATAGATAGCATTAAAGGAAATGTTTACAAATAAAATTATTCTGTACGAGGCACGGTACGAGGTGACATAATTACTTGTGAAAGTCATGCCACTGCATGCACTAGTCAGCTAATCCATTTCAAATTTTGCTATGTGGACTGCCTACACTGAAACCTGGCGGCATGCATTACTGACCGATCAAGCAAACCAACCAGTTATTCAGTTTCACATTTAGGAACTAAACATTGGAGATAGATGTGTAGCTTTCACTATTAACCGGAAAAAGCGATAATGAGAGTTAGTCAAGTTGTCAGAGAGTTAGTCAAGTTGTCAGCCTTGGTCTGACCTTCTACTGTACATTTGATGAATATTATTATTTTATTTTATTTTTTTATTATTTTTATTTTTTAAATTAAATTTAATTTTATTTATGCAGTCCTCAGTGAAATCGAAGAACGAAAAGCATTCTTACAAGAAATGGAAGGATTAGGACGAGGAAGTCAATATCGCAGCATCATTGCAACAGAGATTGCACAGGTGAGTGCAGTGAGAAGTGGTGTTGCTGTTTCCTCCGCCTTGATACCATGAAGCCTGTTATACCTTCTTGAAGGTGCCTATCAGTATACTGCAGTTTTACCCAAGAATATTGCAGTCGCTAGTAATGAAACCAATTACAGTGCAACCTCGTTAATATCATTAAATATTTTAGCCACAAATCGTGATAATCAGCAGGTAATGATATTAAGCAGGTACGAATAGTTGATTGTGACAGAGGCACAGAGCTTGGTTCTTAAAGAGAAGTCATATTAAGCAGGTCTTGGTATCGAACCGTAACCAAGGTGACGATAACAAGGTCAAGGTTACACTTTACTGTGCGCCGACTGGCGTTCTGACTTATGAGGCGAACAAATACTGCACTACCACGATACGTTTTAATGATGATCATGTCTCTATTGCAAGCAGCAACAAGTTGGACCAAAAATATGGTCTCTTAATGGTATGGAGGTGAAGTGTCAATTGAAAAGGATATACCTTGCAGGTAGTCTTTCCTTCTTTATGCTTTCAGAAAATCCAAGAACTTGTCAAAATCGACAAAGAGAAAAGCAAGGAATTGGAAAATATTACTGGCAGCTAACGCATGCCCCAACGGATTTCTAGATGCTCGATCAATCATATCACCTACTGAAGCGTTACAGAATGGCATTTCATGCTAACACTTCATAGCAGCTTGCTCATGCATTGTCGTGTGAAATCTACTCAAGAGAATCACGAGAAGAGCTACAATCGAATTTGATTTAGCACTCAAACGAACTATGTCATACGGTGTTCGGAATATTGTGATTTAATTAATTCACATTCAGGTAAACCATCACCTGAAAGTTCATCTTGCAACAGGTATTGACAAATGAATCAAACTGATCTATAACTTGATTAATTAATCACAAATTGGCTACACCCGCAGCTGTCGTTTTCACTGATTCGCTCAGCAGTCCTGTGCCTTCCATGATCAAGATCCCTCCATATACTGTAGCATCTCACCCTGTGAATTTGGCAGACGCTGGCATTGGCTCGTTCGTTGGACCAGTCCAATAGGAATTTGAGGCTTTTATTTTATTGCACTATTAATTACCTCTCATTTGTTTGATTTATCTGTAAGACTTTGTGATGCATTTTTCAGCTCTTATGAACATTTCTGATATTAACAAATAACATATTGATGTGTGTGCTGTCAATCGTAATCTCTGTTTCATGTTAGCCTCGATTTCATTCAATACCTGTAATCTGTATAATGAGCCTACGCAGCAGTGTAAGGCCAGAGGTGACGTGAGTCTTGAAGACAAATGATCTTCCTGTTTGAAGCCTTACGCGTTATTTGATGACTTAAGAAGTTATCTTTGGTCATCAATAGCAGTTTGGAAATAATAAACCGCAGGGCACTCAGCAGCATCAGTCGTTAAGGACAGAGCATAAAACATGACAAAAGATTTAAAGAATACGAGTTTAAGTTTGTTCAGTTGCTATACATTACAGATATTATGTAATTTATCTACAATATTTATGTTAAAATGTGATCCACGTTGCAATATTCAGCAAAAATTGCTACTGTTGTTCTTGTTAAGTCAATCTCTCTTCCGTACAAAGCTGCTCCATAGTTCTGCAGAACTGTCATTTTCCAGGCAGTCAGAAGTTTCTTGTTTCGACTCCCGGCCCAGCCGACACATATATTAGTTATGTCTTCTGTGGTTTTTAATTGTCAAGGGCCCAAGAGACAAGTCTTATTGGGTTACCCTCCTTAGATAAAGTGGCATTTACATTACATTTGGTATGTTGCACAACTTTATAAGTTGCGATGTAAGTGGATTTAATTACTATAGGTCTACGGTTCTACTAATATATCCATTAATGCCGTGAATAAATTACGTTGTAAATCAGTATCTTGATCTTGATTTTGGCCATCGTAATTTAAATTAAGGTCAAGGGTCCAAAGATCAGGAGCAAACTCCGGGTGGACACCAGAGCAGATGGCTTTACCTTTCCCGTGCAGGGACTTGCCAATGGCAATCTTGCGTGGCACGCAGTCAATATCGTAATATGCCAGAGGCTCGAACGAATCAGTTTCTTTCATACCAGCTGTGATTTCAGGAATTAATTCACAGCCACCGTTGAAATACACGTTAAGTGGTTGATCACAGTCCAGCCTCGCAGCCAGAGAGTTGCATGGAATTACTTGAACGATCTTTGCGCCCATTGTTGAATTGTATCTGAATCCAGGAAATACAGAGCCTCTTGCTATCCCTTTGAAGAAATTTAATGTTCGAGGACCGACTACTTCCAGTGGGGTACCTCGTTCGAATTCGCATCTCGTTGAAGAGTAATAAGCTCCAGCGCAGATGCCTAAAAAGCTTCCGCCATTGCTCACAAACTCTCTAATATTTTGGTTTCCCTTACCCTCAAGGTTAGCTACATAAGGCAAGTCTCTTCCGCCAGGCAGGATGAACAAATCATGCTCACTACTCAGAGTGCCTCTGGCAATATCACAAGCATTAATTTCGTCAATAGAGCAATAAGTTGCTTTGCTTTGCGTATACTTGCCTAGCTCTGCCCTCAGAACTTCCAATCGTTCCACCCCTGCATCTTTATACAACCGCAGATTTCTGATTGAAGAGTTGCAGAAGGGTCGCTGGTTCATAATTCCACGCTTAAATAGCAGGTGCGATGTATTGATAATACACTCATAAGTCAAAATGATGAAGAGAACAAACGAAGAACCGTGAAATAACAATTACGTACACGTGGACACACGTGGTTGCTAAACAGCGAATGAGAGGCTATTCGACAATGGCAGCTATTGTCATGGTAACGTGGCGACAAGAAATAATAGTTTTAGAATCTGCTTGAAATAATAATTTGAGAATAACAGACAGTGTCAGCTTCATATGTGACGTGGCGAGAAACAAATAACATTATGCGGCACTGCAAAGTGACAACAACGACAAAGACGGCACGCTTGAAAATCGCTGGGTCCTCCATTATACTCAGTCCGAAAGCTCTTTGTTCTGAAGTCTCTGGAGCCTGGAGGCAACTGAGATGTTACTTCTTGGATCTCCTCCAGACAACGGAAAAGTTAATATTCAAAATCATAAATGTGGGAGAGTAATTAATGGTGTTAAATTAAAGTCACATTTACACAGGGCTGTAAAAGTTACCTTTTAAAAGTAACTAGTTACAGTTAAAGTTACTTTATTTCGAAAATGAAAAGTTACTCTTTAAAGTTACTATTTTCTGAAAGTAACTTTCAAAAGTTACTAGTTACCTGTCAGGAAAAGTTGCTAGTTACAGTTACTTTCAAAGTTGCTTTCATCGATGTTAACTTAAGAAAAGAAGGTATAATTTACATGTGTATTTTAAACAAATTCCAATTTACCATCTTCGGTGGATTTTTACATACATACATGAATGCTTTGAAGCTTATTGTATCTTAACAGTACCCACGATTAACTATAATCTAGAAGTGAAAAGTAACTAGTCGTAAACAACTGTAACTTTGAAAAGTTACAAGTTACTTTAATTGTATCTAGTTACAACAAAAGTTACTTTCAGTGAAAAGTAATTAGTTACTTCAAAAAGTTACCCAAAAAGTAACTCTTCGGGTAACTAGTTACTAAAGTTACTTTACAGCCCTGCATTTACAATTACATTTACATTTACTTTGACTTTTTGCTTAATTTGTTACGAATGTTCAACAACAGGACCCGATCAAAAATAAACCAAGTAATTGTACTTGGTTTATACAGAGCACGGACAACGTAAATGAAAAGACAGCGACCAATGAACAAACAGGAAAACATCTTTAAGGTACAGCAACTATGACTTTCCCACCAATCAATCACGACCAACAATAGAATAAGAAGTTAATTTATCTGTCAATGTTCACTGTGCATAGATATATATTTATTGTAGATGATGTTTGCGGCTACAGTATCTTCAACAGCCATTCCTAAAATGGAAATAAACAATTTGCATTGAAATCTGTCAATGAAGCTAATGTTAGATTTCTTAAAGACCTATGACAGCTGCTCTTCATACAGAAAATGAACAGGGTACAATTTTATACACAGAGGTGGTCTTTATACAGACATGGTCTTGAGACGTACAATTCAATTGTAAGAACACAGATAATGAGGGAGTGCTAACATAATCTTGGCCACCAGGCTTAGACAAATCGACTTTGAGAAACAAGTACTGTACTGAAAATGTACCGAAAATGTATTGAAAATGTACTGAAAAAGTACTGAATTTTCATCACTTTTTCTGAAGTTTTTCAGTAGGTACGCTCTTGTCAGTACTTCATCAGTACTTTTGCAGCACCTTTTCAGTACTTTTTTTAGATTTTTACAACACACAATTTCCCCCAGAAAATTGCAAGAAAGACAGCATACAAGCAATGTTGATTACATTCCTTCGTTTCAACTTCAACATGCATCGACTTCGTTGTAACATTTTTAGTAGCCCATCAACGTTTGCATGAGACGAGGAAAGAAAATTACACTATTGCCATAGAAACAGTTGTCATTCGCTGATTGGATGACATTCTCAATACAATGAGCTCCAGTCCAATGTGAAGGTGAAGAGAATGAACTGAGAAACTGGGAGTTTGTCATTGAAAACGGGAGACCAGAAACGTGTATCAAAAACGGGAGGTTTCCGGCCAAGACAGGAGAGTTGGAATCTCTGCCACATCGGCACATAGTAAGGTAGGTGGTATATGTTCAAAAGAAAAATCGATTTTTGTGAGCGGGAGTGTGCATACAATCTACATGATTTGGTATGTGAAATGAGCAGCCATGGTTGTTTACATCACAACGAAAGAGAAATTGAAATAAATTTAAGAAAATAAAAAGTCAGTATTACTTACAGTATGATTCATAATAATGTGTAACAATATAAATGATATGGCACTATCAATAAAATTGAAAAACAAAGAATAACAACAACATTAAAGCATTAATCGGAAGAGTTAATCTATTGTAACTAAAATAAATGTACTGTCAGCTTAACTTCTGGCGTAGTTTCCTTCCTTTATCTAGTGGTAAAATAATTGATTCTTCCACAAATAGATTAAAAATATTAATAGATTAATAAAATATTTATTACATAAAAAAATAATTAAATTAATTCATTGATCAATAGTTTAATCATATCAGTCGTAGGCATAAGATTCAGTTATGTAAATACTCATTACAAGGTAATTAATTACATGTTACTTGTCGGGTAATGTTTTTGAGTAATTTATCACTTTTTGGAGCAACACATACTTTCTGACAAATGAAATTTTCAAATTAGTTTTCAATTTACAAAAGAATACCATGATATGCAAACTACTGGCTTCGGTGATGCTTGTGTTTATATTTTCAAACAAAATGCAAAAAGGATGTTGAAATTTTACGTATATGCAGGATCCTGCACATTGACGCATGATGATCTCCTGAATTTCCAGCAATATTACCTGTTAACCTACATAGTGGCCTTGCAATGTAGGTTGAATGATTGAATGCAAATCTACTTTGCAGTGCAGTAAAACCTGTCTATAATGGTCACCCTTGGGACGTGAGGAAAATGACCTTAACAGACAGGTAGCCTTTCTGTCCAGGTTGATTTCCACAGAAAGTGTCATTTTGGGGTTATGGAAAGTGACCTTTATATGCAGGTGGCTCCTCTATAGAGGTTGCCGCTAATACAGGCTTGACTATAGACTAATCTGTACAGCACAACAGCCTTGAAAACGGAACTTCAAACACGAGGCAAGGAACTGGTTCACAGTTTGAAGAAGTCTTTAACACCAAGGCAGTAAAGAGAAAACAACGAACGTATTTAGCAATTAAATACTTTTTGAAGAAAGTATTTTGTAGTGTAACTTGTAGCTTGCACTGCATGCACTAGCAGCTTTGTACAAACTGAATTTAAGAAAAACACCTCAGATTGATTAGTCATAGGGCAATATCGGTACCCACTGACCGACATTCCAGTTCATATAAACAGAATTAGTCCTCCAGAAATGGTTTAAATAGATCGAAATGATAACTTTATTTTCTGACAATCTACTGAGAACATTGTTTAGTTATTGACAAATAATCATGCTACTGAAGTGGTAACTTTTATGACGCATTGATTCATTCATTCCCTTTACCTCATATATTGCACTTAAGTACGCTACTCTAAATTTAAAATAATTATACCTATCATTCTGTAAAATGTACTGCAATGGTAACTGGGGTACAGTGAAACCTGTCTACATCGGTCACCTCTGGGACCCGAAGAAAAAGACATTTGTAGACAGGTGGCCTTCCTGTCCAGGTTGATGTTTATAGAAAATGTCATTTTGGAGTTATGAAGAATAGCCTTTATACACCGGTGGCTGCTCTTTAGATGTAGCCACTAACACATGTTTGACTGTAACTGTAACGTCTGCAGCTGAACACGACTAGACAACTGAACATGCATGCTTCTATCTCTCGACACATATGATGGAACATCACATGGTGCAGAATATCACAACGATGACAAAACATGCAGAATACGAGATGTACCTTGTGATTTAAATATTCGAATGCGGTTGAAGTCCGCGTTTGCTTTTCCTCTGATTATATCACCCAGCTCAGCATCAACTTTTGCCTGAAAATATAATAATAAAAATAATAATAATAATAATAATAATAATAATAATAATAATAATAATAATAATAATAATAATAATAATAATAATAATAATAACTATAATAACAATTATGTGTTACTTGATGCGACACCAAAATGCAGACAATAGAAAACAACAAAGATTCCGGCAAACAAAGCAACGCAGATCTGAGATATAGCGACGGGTTTTATGCTGTCTTTTGAGAATCCTTTTACCAATGATGGGGGATTATTCGTCGGAAATGATTAATGTACTTAGGTAAATTGATAATGGGATGTGGTGATATTTTTACTCTTTTAAATTTACTTTGTAATGATTTAAGGCAAGTTTTCACGCTTCCGTACGGACAACATTTTATTACTTGAAAATCTTATGCTGAAGAGTCGATCTTATCAACAAGACTATTGCTTGTAACAAACTTGTGTTGAAAATTGTAGAAAACTGAGATTGTTCAACAGAGAAAAACAAAGGAGTGTTGTGGGTGTCGAACCCGTGATCTCTGGATCGCTGGTCCATTGCTCTACCGTTGAGCTAGATGCACCATCGTTAGTTTACACGAACAATTTCCCATAATAGCAACAAGTGGGTCTTGATAAGACGCTGTGTCCAAGCCTTGGTAACAAGACCCGCCTTTCCTTTGACAAATCATCATGAGTTGCTTGTAGAGTGTGTAAACCATACACTCTCCACACAAATCTTGAAATAATCAATGGCGATGTTATGCTAATGCTTGATCATCAGAGGATCAGAAAACAATTCTCATTTGAAGTGTAAGGTTTTAGTTAAAAACAAATAGAAGTCTTGTCGAGTAGCAATAGAAAATAAATGTAATCAAATAATCAATAAACTAGAGAAAAAGGTTACAGTCATGTGAAACAATTAGTTCTCGTTTCCTCTTTGATCTTTTGATTCTTTGCTTTCAGGATTAGTGTGATCATCTCAGCGTGCCAACGTTCTTTGAAGTACAGTGGTAGACTAGCGTGGACTTGCTTTGGAACTGACCATCAGCATCTCATGTCCTTGATCCACTGGAACAACGTATTGGCGTCTTCGTTGTTGACAACATTCAGCAAGTCTTGTAAGAACGCGTCCAGCCGTCCACTTAACCATTGTAATCTGTAGCGAGACATTTTTGCATCATGGCTACAATGATGATGGCCATTTGCTGTACCCTTCAAACTCGAATGCAAGAATAATCAAGCACTTCCACAAGCTGAAAGTCT
Source organism: Calvadosia cruxmelitensis (assembly GCA_900245855.1). Taxonomy (NCBI): domain Eukaryota; kingdom Metazoa; phylum Cnidaria; class Staurozoa; order Stauromedusae; family Kishinouyeidae; genus Calvadosia; species Calvadosia cruxmelitensis. Next base: position 9,076 of record OFHS01000251.1, read on the forward strand.
GCCACGTCTTCCTTCATCTCTCTCTTGGGTGGAATGTCAAGGGCAATGGTGTCTTTGGGTCGGCCTTCTTGCAGAGGCGCTTTGAGAGATTTTTCATACTATAACAACATCTATTTCAGCTGATTTAGGTGACCAACCAGCGATGAAAGTTCAGACAAATGAAGGAAGACACTATCAGCTGTTGACTGTGGGGGGCTCTCAGGAGACTGCTGTAGCATAATGTAATAGCTAGCCTTGGTTTGTTTTATCCAGCATGTACACTGAAAAAGTGAAAACTAACGTTGTACATTCCGCCTTCCACCACTGGCACTAGCATATTTCCTCTTGAAGTTGCGTTTCATCTTGCACATTACGTGTTCTTGAGGAACTCTGTCGACTGCGGAATTATCATACTGTGTGAAAAATTCCAGCCTTGGCTTGGTCAGACATTGCTAGAACTCGAGCTTTTCTATCGGTTTACGCTTCTCCTGCAACAGCACAGAAATTTGACTGCTATTTTGCGAGTCTATCGATTGATCAGAACTTGAATGTTCACTCAGGGCATTGCAAAATCACGCTGGAAGTATTGCATATGCCAGACATATCTACATTCTGATTTAATCTGGTGTTTCCACAAGAACATAGTTGGTGAAGTAGACAACAGCGTAGTTTTCAGACATTTTGAGCTTTAAGGGAAAAGGGGGAAAGGTAATCCACCGTTCGCAGAATGAATAGAAAAACTAGAACAGAGCCGCAAATAATCATATCAAACTCCGTGGAAAAAAACTATTGTAAGCTTATCGGCTTCCAGAATAAACGATGATGATGATGACGAAACTCAGCGCCTTCAAAGTCATCCTGCTCAGCATTCTCAAAATAGTTACTTACTCACGGCTGCTTGTGCTTAATGGTGAAGAATATGATTCACGTTGTGTGCAAATCTGCAACTGCCTTGTCTCTCACTTGCACATTTCTGTTGTTTTACTGGCATGAAGTGCAGCAGCTAAGCGAGCTGCCTCATCGGTTGGCTTTTTTACTGTAATAAATTTAAACTGTGATTCTTTAGGAAACTATGTGACTAAATATATATGGATGGAAGATAAATAGCTTACTGTAGGGATATCTATCCTCCGATATTGAAGATATTCATTATTTACGTACGAGAGCTCAAATTGTTCTCAGTTGGAGAAACACACACATACTCAACTTTGACAATCTTCTGCCGCCACTGGCAATTACTCCGTACAGTAGCCTATAATTATTACCGTGTTTAAGCTGATCTCGTACGTAAGTCCATCCCAGTTTCACTCCTTGAATCCGCAGTTCTAGCACATTTAATGTACTTTAAAACAACACTCATAAACTGAGGAAGCAATTTGGGACAAATAATTTTGGCTTATGCACGGTAAGATACAGTAATTAATCCAAAATGCCACTTAACCGTGAGCTATAAATGAAAGAGCACCACTCGTACTTACATTCGTTGCAATGAAGTCACCCGCTTCGTTTTCAGCTGCTTCTCTGGAATCGGCTATAAGTTGACTTGACAGCATGAGATCGTCTGACACTTCGCGCAAGTGCTTGACGCACGCACCAATGACATTCAACAGTGCATTGGGCTTGAGCATAGACTTATACACAAGAGGCTCTGTTGCTATGGTAGCAGTGACAATGACATCAGCATCTTGTACAGCTTCTTCTATACTGCTACATGAGACACATCCCATCTTTGATGCCAATGCCTGGCACTTTGTTGCTGTCCTGCCATATAGACGGATCTGTAACAGTGAAGATGAATCCAGTCATATAGAGAAAACAGCATCATATAATACGCTTAAGGTCCCTTGGGAGAAAACATTTGCTTCGACTTGCCACAATGTCTTTCGCAATAAGAATATGGGCAATGACAAACTGAGATGACTTGACACAATCACAACATTGAACACAATTTCGATAGTTCCGTAACTATATTTCAATAACATAACAGTTGAATCAACTGCAAGTAGATAGATAGATAGATATTTTGATCACAATAGTTCAACAACTTTGCTATCAAAATTACAAGATCAGAAATATATGTCATCATGGTCATCCCATAAGCTAGAAGCCTGTTTATTTGGAAGACCACTTAAACTCAAACTGAAGAAAATGCGAAATTCGAAGATTTGTGGCATAATGCCGCAATTGACATTAAACTGAACTGCTAAATGAAAACATGTTCACAGGTGTTAAAGACTAGATGGCTATGTAATAACAGATAAACAAGTATAACATCACCTTTAAAATCTAAATAGAAAGGTCTAGAAAGATAGGTGACCCCTAAACACTTTGACATTGGAAAAACAACTTTTCAAAGAAAACGTCATTTTGACATTTTTACTCAATCCTGCGGTGGTGTAAGACTGCTTTCCTACACTTTAAGCGTAACCCCAACTGTCAGTGTATTTGACTTGATTCGGAAAGTGATTACAATTACAGTTTAACATATATATAAAGAAACCTGCATTCTGCAACTACCTGCCATTAGAGACCACTATCAAATGACTAATTTAGAGTAAGGTGACGTCACTATGCTACCGGGACTCTCCCGATTTCGAGTGTTCAGTTTCAGTGTATCAGGAAATGACTTTGGGATGAGGATATGTCCCGAGTTCCTATCGGCTTGTTCTGACAAATGACTGAAATATGTTTTGTTTGCTTGGAAGCCGAAATGGATTTCTTCTCAAGCCTTTTTTACATTGCGTGTTGCATGTTGTATTGATCTGGTGTCAGAGGTACGGTAGTTTAGTATAGCCTTGTGTTGTAAATATATGGTGAAGTGCCTTGTAGAATGAATATCAGTGCGTTCAAAGTTCTTGGCCAAGAGTCATTTGCAGTGTAATCGTCTCTGTCTCCCTTGCATCAAACTATTTTCTTTGACGTGGCATAGTGCTTGCATGTATGGTAGCAACATATTTATCCTAAGCAGTGAGTGATTTTCTTAATGACAAATCTTTGGATTTGCTCTTAAATGCTCCCAACAACAGAGAAATTTGATCTTAATTGTAAATTTCCAACGCACATTACAACTTGAGCATTAAACTTTTCATTTGAAAATTGCTCCCAACAAATGCTTTTAGAATTCCCATTTTGGGACCAAGTATTTTATGCACATCTCGGTGTAGGGTCAACACAAGGCAGTAAAACTCTGCAGAGTGACTGCAGTTAAACGGTATATGCCAAAACAGCTCTCATCCCACAGAACAAACTAAATTTGGACAATGTTGTTTATCAGAACAATCCACACATCTGGAAATGCATTGAAACTCAATCTTATGTTGGCAATACTGCTCTCTTTTCTCTTCGAAAAGCAATACAATATTAAAGCCCCTCCCATTCAACTTTGCTTTAGCTTTGCTCCTCAAACTTCATTCAAACATTCTGCCTATTCCATCACTTCCTTTTGAGTCAATGTAATGAATTAACCATGAGCACTGTTGATCTTCTGTTAAAATGTAGCAATGTATTTGCCCTAGCTTGCATCACCTTTTATATTTGTGTAGAGATAGTTCCACGAAAATCTTTTAATCGTAAATTTAATGGAAAGTCCTCTATACTTTGCATACATTGCTCAACAGTTTGATTCAAGTTGAGGAAACAAAAAACATTAAGGTATGCTACAAACAGCCATTGGTCTTTACGAAACCAACATGTTACCAACCAGGGGTCTGTCACTATCCATGGTAGTTAATTAGTTAGCATCGACAAAGACATTTGCACCAATACCAGTTACTGAATGTGCAACATTCAACCAATTTCTCTATCAGATTGTGAAAAATTCAATCCCACAAGTGATGTAGGCCACATGAAGAAAGGATGTAGTCAGAGCACAAAACTCACCTCTGTGAATGTCCCAAGCTCTTTCAATGCTTTGATGTGACCCTCTGCTTCCATGCCAGTCCCTATTACAGCCAGGATTTTGGCATTTGGTGGAGCCAAGTGCTAAAAAGGTTGTAGCAAAGCAGTTTTAGATAATTAGATAATAGATAGATAATATATTTTGATCCCAATAATTCAACACACAAACAAACAAAAAGATAAAAAGTTTATACAGTTTTGTTATTAAAATTACAAGATAAGAAATAAATGAGATTGTGGTCATCATAGAATTTGTATTCCAGCATCTAGCAGATTGTTCATTTAAAATGAACTCCATTTATTTGCAACTCGGATATATGATGCTAATTCTGTTTGATTGTGCATGCAAACATTTGAAATCCCTATTTAGTAAAACAAAGCATTTTAAGATGCAAAATCTGGGCTTGATACATCACAAGGTTCCACGACAACAGATGGATGGAAGAAGTGCCAGAATGGACACTATGGACTAGGGGCAACGTTTCCCTGTCAGGGGGAGGGGGCTAACCTAAATTCTCGTTTTTTCAGACTTTTAATTTTGACCAAACACCGTATTTCCATTGACATCAGAAAACCATCAGCATTAAGTATAATAGTAAATAAGAGATTATTTGAGAGCGATGCGGAACTTGGGAAGTTGTGAGAGAACAGATTCACAGCCTTGTCACGATCCAAGTTTGTTGTCCAAGTCCAGTACATGCCAAAAATAATCAGGCTGTCCAAGTGATCATCTGACATTGAAGTGTGCATGTAGTTCTTTACCTGGCACATTGAACTGAAACTTTGCTCGCACTCAGTTCGTGAAACTGGCAATGTGCATATGACGGTCAGAAGACAGTTCAGCTCTACAACTGCCTCATTGAAGCTGTTTGCATACACAGCCAAGGTGATAAAGGCGGATAGGTGTTCAATGAACACCGTTCATTCTTAGCTTTTCGGCTTATGAGACATTGAAATGTAACAAACTCGCACCTCAAAGTCTCGATATCTACCCCAAAATAACTCAGCAAATCGGATGACAACATTTGTTCTGAATTGTGGCTACGCCCAGCGATCGAAGATCACAAGAAAACGCGTGATTATCGTAATATACTAGCCGAACCACGTGCATCACATCATTGGCCTTATGCCTAGTTGAAAATGAATATGACGTAATTAAAAGTGATTGTAAAGTATATTTAGCCGTTAAACCTTGTATTTAGTTCTAGGATTAGCCTCATTTGGAAGTTTCGCCGCACAGCAAGCATGGTCATGTGCTGTCACGAGGTCAAAGGACTCGGTGCATGTGCCAGACAATGTTTTCTGTAATCTATTTTTGTCATATAATCCCAAAATACTAAACGCGCTGTGTTGTCTCTCTGCTGGCCTGTCTGTCTGTCTGTCTGTGTGTCTGTGGGTCTGTAAGTGCCCTCGAAACGCATCCTTCGTTGAGCTCTTCCCCGCCGAGATTGTTACTTTTCCACACTTCCCTTTTACGAAAGTCGCAACAGGAAGGCCGTCTTCTCTGAATGGGAGCAATCGCATGCTCTCCTTCTCGACAGCGGCGTAGCTTTTTGCTTTTAAAATTCGACGTTTTCATCGCAGCTTTGCCATTTATTATTGCTGCGTGCACGGAACAATGGTTTTGTCCTCACATGATCAAGCTGCGAGACCGAAAGATGTGACCCTGGCTTCAGGTACGTCACGTTTCGGCGCAAACGTTTTGGCGCCTGATCGTTTTGACGCCAAGACGTTTTGGCGCAGGTAAATCTGTGCGAAAAGCTGTGCAAAACACAACGAAAAGAGACCGCAGACTTGTTAACTGATGATGTCTTTTGCGGACACCAATTTGTGCATACGAAAACATGGAGCATGGCTGAATTACTCTGTTCTTTTCATCCGCAAGTCAAACAGCGAGCCTCCTAACCGTGGAGTACATGCTTACTTTGTAGATTTTGTAGCCTTGGGGAATGTGTCAATGGCCCCTGTGATGTCATTGCTTCATTTGTGAGTAGTTTCCCTTAGGACAACTTCATTATAAATACAATACTGTGTAGTGAACATCACCTGCTACAGGGCAAAATAGAGAGAGAGAAAAGGCGGGCGAAGCCCGCCGTATAGGTGCGTTATCATTCGTCCATCTTATTCACCCTCAGCCTGATAGACTGAGATGCATTATGCTGAGTCCTGCCATTGGCCCTGGCGGCATAGCCGCTTGTTTAATATAAATAAGCTCGTAGTAAACATTAAGATTCAGTGAAGACCAAGGTCAAAGAGGCAAAGCAGTTGCTGACTACGAACGAAGAAGCCGTTCATCCGCGAGAGCAGCCAGCTCTGTAAAAGAACATTCGAGACGTTCATACCAACCGTGGAAATCCACTGATGTAAGCTATCGATGTTTTTCGCTATTATTTGACGTTGTATATAATTTACTTAGTTTATTATCGCATTCTAATTCAATTGTATATATTTATCGTTAGTGAATTGTGTTGAGAAACACCAATCTCAGTCTATCACGGTTGTCGATTTCTTGGTAGGGAACAACATTCATATCCAATTATTTTGTTGAACTAGGGCAAAGGCTTGTAGCCCCAGCTATGATCACGAGACTTGGCTGACTGAACTTCCTATCCAGTTCATTGATTCTCAACTTTGTCTATCGCCTCATAGAATTGTCATGTAAAATCTTAAAAATCGGTGCTCATTCAATTTTGATGTTTGCTACCACAATGTATCCCTGGCGCAGATGCAAGGGGAATGTTCGATTGCGGCATTGTCTGGAATTGCAAAGTGTAAGTTGCACCAATATCTCTTCAGCGGATTTGCAGAAAATTTAACATTGATCTTTGCCTCTGCATTATCTTCTCTTTTGCTTGAGTGTTCCTACCTCATCAATTGCATCTGAGAGTTGTTGAAAACTTAATCTTTTGAACTTGGTTGTTAAGATTTGTATTGTTTGTGAGTCCCCTGTGATTGATTGTTTTATGTTATGTAACATTGCACATATTTAGCAAGCCACGTAAAGAGTAGGAAGTTGTATGTTTGTGTAAAGTTGGAGGATCGAACATTTAACACGTCATGAGAATCAGTATCACATATAATCATTATTTGGACTGTTTTCTATGTGATTTAATCTGTGGCTCATCGACTGAGTCGTGGTCTTCGTCGTGGCGTATACAATATAATTATAACATGCATGACACACAGAACAGTTAGAAATTAAGTCGATAACTACTTGGAGAGAAGCCGAAGAAAATGTGAAATATCAAGCAGCTAAAAGATTGCAATGGCTGGCTTAGTTACATAGAGGGCGCTGAGGAAAATGAAAAGGGTTGTCACCTGTTTCAGTGACATGAAGGCACCGGCCAATAACTTTGTTGTTAACATGGACAGGAAAGACACGTTAGTAGGGGATGCCACCGAGGACAAAATGAAGCTCGAGGGAGCAGTAAAAGAAGTGAAAAGCCTCAAAGATGTTTACTTTGACTCCGTTGAAACTTTAGACAATCCGAAATTAGAAGACTTTATTCGTGAAGGAATAACGAAATGGGAAGACGAAAATGACAAAATTGAAAGAGATTGTGGACTATTGGTTGACAACCTAAGAAATTATGTGACAAGACTAAGACTACAAGAAGCCGTGGTCAAGGAAAAGAGCATTGCTGGAGAAAACGAGAGACAGCATGAACTGGATATGAAAAATAGTGAAGTGGAGCTGCATAAATCAAAGATAAAAGATACAGCACCGTCTCATGGTCACGCACAAATGAAGCTTGCTGGGTTCGAACCATCAAAATGGATTGGAGTCCCCCGCAAGGAAAAAGACATTCATTGAGACAATGGAGGCAGCGGGTGTCAAGCAAGATACAATTCAGGTACAATGGACAAGAAGATCTATACCTGAGGACTGGAAGGTTTATATCCACTCTTCTGAAAAACTGCAGTCAGTTTGGGAACAGCTGGAGATCATACTGACAAAAGAAAGAATCATTCAGGACATAGAGAATGAGTACAGAAAATTGAAGTCAATCAAGATACGCTACAGGGACGAGATTTTAACCTTCGTCAATGGCATACAAGACTACTTTGAGAAGATCACCAGCGCGGGATGCCCACAGAGAGCCCAAGACTCTTTTATCATAAACGACGTGTTAAGGAAACTACCAATGGATTTGCAAATAACCATAAAATCATCACTGAGTATCATCAACAAATCAAGGGCGTTGCGAGAGCTACCCCGAAAGGAATAAGACAAGGAGCGAATAGCAAAACATCTGTGCGAGCTTGCCGGAGGAAATTTTGGATTGAACAGCGAGGTGGGCAAAAGCAAACCAAATCAACGAATCTGTAAACTTAACAAGGTCAAATAGCACGAAGCACAAAACACGACTAACTTCAAGCATGTATTTCCCGCTAAAGAATTCACACACAAGTCTTGACTTTTAACGATTACATGCATTTCGCATTTCCCTAGCCATGACACACAACCCCACGAGACATAATCAATACACGCAATACACGCAATTACGGTCCGCACGGAGACACAGCCGATCCCCTAAGACCAATAAATGCAATTAGCCAATTACACCATACACAGAAACACAATTTAGTGGCTGACGCGCGGTCAGTGTGAACTTGATGTCGTCATCGTGTAGTCACGCGATTGTAAGAATATGTAGCTGTGTCATCCTGTAATCATCTTCTTTCCCGTCTGCACTTCGTCGTGTTAACAGCTCTGTTAGTCCTCTTATCTACGCTGTGTCTCACGACATAGAGATCTGGCACCAACGGCCATATGTACTCCTTGGAACTCTGCCATCTCTCCCTGTCGTGGGACCAGCAACTTGTGTATCAACAATATTATATGTGGAATGCGAAAGCCTCCATATCTGTCTCTCGTCTTCTACAACAGCCAATCCCAAAAGACTAACACATGTAATTACACCACACACACACACTCATGAGACATGACCAATACATGCAATTAGCCAATTACACCAAGCACAGAATCAACAAAATCACAGGGTCAACAACACCAAATGAATTAACAAGCGATGGTGGTCCAGAGTTTTCGGCAGATGCACCACACTGTCTTCTGCGAAATTGGGGCTCACATCATTGTTATCAGTGGCATTCCCCCACTCAAACTGCAGAGCAGAGGTCTGCGTCAAAACAGTCAAGCGTCTTATCACTAGCAACCCTGGCCCACATGGTGAGCTCAGCACTGATGTATTCCAGCATGAAATGCTACAATACCGTAATACACCAAACCCAGAGAGATCAAGGAGGGTGTGAGAATATTTGACAAAGACAGACTAATCTGCTTGGCGACTGACAGGTCTAAGACAGGGAATGGATGTTGGCTGTTCAAAAACGTTGTGCTTGCTCTGGTGAAAAGCCGCTCTGCTGCGCAAATGGCTGGAAGACACGTTAATGAGAAGTCGTTTTACCTATCCAGCAGAGTCACGGTACGCGCCAATCGAGGGTGAGGCCCTGGCCATAGCAGATGCATTGGAAAAGGCACGGTTCTTTGTCCTTGGCTGAAATGACCTCATGGTTGCCCTTGATCACAAGCCGCTCCTGAAAATCTTCAATGATTGTTCACTTGAAGATATCCCTAACGCTTTACTTAGAAAATAAAAAAGACGCTCCCATACAAGTTTCGGACGGTCCACCTGCCAGGGGTAAAGAACGTCACGGCTGATACTACCTCCCGATATCCTGGTGGTACCCAGTCAGGTTCACCTATGCACCTTCAGGATGATGTTGCGTCTACTCACTCGATCCAGACTTTGAGGCCAAATTACGTAAATTTCTCACTCTTGAGTGCCATTTGCCAGACCAACTCTGAGATTCACAAGAGCTTAGAAGAAGCACTAAAGCGATCAACTTTGGCTGCTTTGGAATGTACATCGGTCACATGGGAAACGGTACAAGACGTGACTACGAGTGATACTGCTATGAGTCAACTGGTTCATTGAAGATGGATTACCGGAATTCTGCAATGACATGCCTACCCATCTGCAAGCATTTTACCAATTCAAAGATGATCTCTGCACTGTCAGTGATGTCGTTTGCGGTCATAGATAGGTATGACACCATTTGTAATTGCAAGAATATATTTGCTCCGTACACAACAATGACCGCAACACAACTGTACGAGAGGGAACTTAATAGAAGGGAAAATAGTGCACTTCTTTCCGTCTATTCAATTCCCTATTTCTGTGGTAAATTGGTAGCACAAGGGTTGGTTCCGCTCTAAGAAGAGGATGATACAGACTACCTGATTAAAGGTGAAAAGGCATCAACAGGCCTTAGGCTTGCAGGTGAGAACAGTAGCGATAATCTTTTCATTGCGATGATATTGAAACACTATGAATCCAAAACCATGTGAAAACCATGTGAAAACCATGTGAAATGGGAAGCACCATGCGAAAAACCATGTGAAATTTCAAACACCATGTGAAAAACCATGTGAAAAACGTGTGAATTAGAAAACAGTATGAAAAACCATGTGAAAAGGGCACTTTTCACATGGTTTTTCACATGATTTTCACATGGATTTCACATGGTATCAGTTCATAGTGAAAGGCTTGCTGGAAAGCTACAGTTCGTTCGTTGTTGTGCATACACAATTGGATAAGGTGAAAACTTTGGCTTGTAAAATTTGCTAACATTACAATTGTACAATCTATGCCCCCACCACAAGGTGCTACAGGCATGTCTATAGGCGCCTAGGAATATTCCCAAACGTTGTTTGTCATGCGGAAAGCACAGAAAACATCGGTGCTACACGATCACATCAAAAGTAACAGCTACTTGTTGATTGTGGAGCAACATGCCACATCAGTAATGATGCTAGTAAAATGCTGGAGTACGACAATTTGTTTGATCCAAGCAAACATTACATTGAGCTGGTCAATGGCAGCAGAAGCAAAACTATTGCAAGTGCCAAATGTACTGCCAAGTACTCTCTGTCATAGGTTCTGATGATGCCAGCTGTGTGGATATCTATAGTACTAAACAATGCCTTGCTAGCCCAGTCATTTCCAACCAGCATGTTTTATGTACGAGCTGCTACAGAAGCTGATGCAAGAAAAACTTTTCATAAAACCGGCGCTGAACTTGTGTCGAACAATGTAAAGTTCAATCTAGTAAAGCAATATTGCCTGTGAGGTGATTAGTACTAAGAGACTATTAGATGTATAAGAGGCAAGGGAAACAGGGAGACGAGGGTGTCTCATGCTTTGGGCTGAGTGGTTGTTTATCACTCTGTCGGACGCACCCCAATTGACATCGTCTGTCCCGCTGGCCGAGTTTGAGCTCTGATAAGAAAGGTGGCAAGAAATCTTCCTAACGTAATCAGGTGGCCGCTATTCGAGCCTTGTTGGATGATGATCTACAAAATTACTTTAAACAAGGGCTGATAGTCCCAATAAAGTCATAACCAATGCAAGAGACAACCCCAGCCGACACAATTGCTGATATACGAGCATACTTGAAGACACAGCGAGACCTCATCCTTGATAGGGTTGATTTCTTAATTTGGTGCCAAGCTGATGGTGAACGTTTTGATGATTTCTTAGCTGATATCAAAAGTTTACATTCTAGTTGTGTCTTCAATACCAATGCAGCATGTAATGTCTGCAAGACCCGGGTTTCAGACGATATACGTACAAAATCATCTCGGGAGTAGCCGATGAATCAACAAAGCTGAAATTGTTAGCGGAAACAGAGCTGAATTTGAGAACAGTAAAGAAATGTCTTGCACAAGAAATTGCCAAGCTCACGCAGGCTGAATCAGGGGATCCATCTATGAGCATCAAGCCAATGCTCAGAAAGAAGTCCACCTATTAAAGTTGAAGACCGAACAGGTTATGTTGGTCAACCGTGAGCCTAGTCCTGTGCCTTCGACTACACTACAGACTCCCTCAACTGTTTGTTGCTTTTGTGGCTATTAGTCCGAGCTCCATGTCAACAAAAGACGTCTGTAATCCTGTTTTGTGGTGAAGCGGCATCCAGGGAAGATATCTTCGTTGAAAACGTTTGTTTCTTTAATAAGCTACACTTTGTTTTTGGTTATCCACCCTATAAAATATCAAAGGCAGCCAAATTCTTTCATTCAATTTGCTCTTTCAATCAAAATGCTCCTTTCCTGAGACAACTGCCATTTTGAAATATGTCTGCATTCCTTGTTCTCCAGCTTTGAGCCTACAAATCTCTATGGAACCAAGGAACCGTTAGTGCGGCAGAGAAAGGAGAAGAGAGACAGCAAGACTCATCAAGCGTACCTTTGCCCACTATTGCCGACAATATTGGATATTGCACAGCTCAATTTATTATTGAGCGTTATTCTTCTCCAGCAACATTGTTGTTCTCACTTTGTATAATTTAATTTTTAACTTATTTATTATAGGTACTACACTGTAAAGTACATCACCTACAGTATGTGCAATAGCCTAGTGATTTAGTTGTGTATATCGTTGCCTCATTGCCTCGTTTTCCATGTGATCCTGTATTACATTAGAGGGTTTCGTGCATATGATTCAGGCAATATTCAGCATCTGATGCGTCTTCTATAACTTGGCAATTCCATACTATTATCGGCCGTTAGTGCCACTCAACATTGGCATAATGGATATTCGAACACTGGAATTGTTTTGACTTTGATTGTTCGTTTGTTTTTGTGCATGTCATGGCACAGTTTCAAGGGTGTCTGCCGCCCGAATTCAACCCAGCCGCATCTAACGCGTACGACAAAACTGTGAAATGACGTGCAACCTTTTGCAACTACATGGTGGCAACTGATTTGGACTAGCAACGAGAGGAGAAGCAGCTGGCTATTTTATATTATGTGGCAGGCGAGGATTTTAGGCAGTTTGTGCAGAAAAATTATCGCTTAACGATGAGCACAAGGAGATGGTGGCTCACATTCTGGCTGACATCAATGCAATCCTCTGCACTCGACGACGCCATTTGGAGTATAATGCAATCTGCTTGACTTTATGCAGAAAGACGATCAGCCTATGCACGAATTCCTGCAGTAACTCAGGGCTGCTTATGATGAAACCGGCTACAAAGTACAAAGACGCGACATTGACCGGTGAGTAGCTGATTCGTGGTATCAGGACTTGTTGATTCGTGGTATCCAGAATGCTGACGCGAAACGTTTGATTTTACAACAAGATATCGACAAGTTGAACATCAGCGACTGTACAAAGCTAATATCTATGTATGAAACGACTCTCTTTCCTGTCATGTCAAAGGCGCGTGGATCTGGGCACACCTCTGTGGCAGCCGTGAGTGATCGCTGCAAGTGGAGTGGTTGTTCGCACAGAAAGGGACAATGTAAGGCATTCAGAAAAACGTGTTCAAACTATGGCAAAAAACTCATTTTGCCGACGTGTGTAATTCCTCTGAACAGTCCCTTTTCGGGATAAAGGACCATCAGCTCGATGCAGCGACTAAGGCAAGCACAACCACCAACATTCAAAAAAGCATAAATCACAGCACACTGCCAAAGCAGCAGCCATGGAACAATCAAGCAGCAGTGATTCCAACGAATCCACAGCATCCTACAGCTCAGTAGACTCGGCATACGCACTGGATGACAGCGGTAAGCACAAACGTGTTTTTGTCACACTTTTTGACGATGGGAAAGCGAATCAAATTTCTGATCAATCCCTGTACTACTTTCACTATGGTGAGGCTGCCCTATTTAGAAAACATCAAATATTACAAACATTTGTCAAACTATTAAGTCCGCCCTTGAAACAGTAAGCCGATCAAAATTTTGGACGAAGGCATCCCGCATCTCTCCGCCACAATTTGCTCGTGGTAGGGGCCACTAAAGAAGAGCATGACGCCAGGCACGGCAAATCCGGGGGAGACAGAGGGGTCACAACACCCCAACATTTCCACTGGAGGGGCCAGCAGTACTATCAACCCCTCCATCTTTTGTCTTATGCCTGGACTGCTGTGATACGATGTAGTTAACTATTCATATGAGCTTGTGAATACAGCAACTGTCTTATGCATTTTTTGCGTAAGAGGGCACAAAAAGGGTTTGCTTGACAAATCCTGAACCCCCTCAACTTTGAAATTGTTCCGCCGCCACTGCATGATGCACAGTTAAAATCTGTTTTAGAGCAACTCAATTCTATCGGTGCATGCCTAAATAAATCCAAAAGCCAGTTTGCACAACGCAAGCTAACCTATCAAGATCATGTTATTTTCACTGATGAAGTTTCCCCAGACAACAAAAAATTCAGCAAGCATTGAGTTTATCCGCTCCTACAAATGTCAAAGAAGCCCGCCGCATCCTAGGAATGCTTAATTACCTGCAGCGTTTTCTACCCGATCTGTCGACTTCTGTCAAGGCTATTTGCGACATTCTTCGCAGCACAAGGCTGCCGTCGATGCTTCGTGGACTGACGTCAGAGCTGCTTTGCACAAGGCCGTAAAGACGTCATTTGCTTTCTATGACCCTGCCGTTGACACTACCGTCTTATCTGATGCCAGCCCTTATGATCTTAGTGCTATGCTATTGCAAAATCACAATGGCCAATGGAGGCCCTCTATCGTGTTCGGCATCGCACGCTTCCGGCAATTCTTAATTGGTGGTCCTGTGACATTTTGGATTGATCACAAACCTTTGAGCGGATCTGGCTAAAACCATTTGATGATGTTCTGCCTTCTTTACAGCGCATGTTGCTTCGACTTGCCCCACTTGGTGCCAAAATAGAATATCGCTCTGCCAAAGAATTAATGAACACCCTGCCTGACATTCTATCATGTGCACCGGACTCGCACCAGAATCCTGAACTCACAGGTCGTGAGCCTAACCAAGCTGCTATATAAGACCCTGAATTTGTAACCCTTGACGATATCGCCTACGAAACTAGACAAAGCAACGATATTTCATCTTTACTCACTGCAATCAAAACCAATAACTGGTCCTCTTTGCCTGACAGCTACGACAAATATTTTAAAGAATGCCACACCTTCACCGTATTCGAATCATTTTAAGCTATGAAGTATTTTATGCTACGCATATCGCCGTTCCACTGACTCTGCACGACAAGCTGATCGAGTTAGCACACGACAGTCACCTTGGTCTGAATTCCACTTTGTCACAATTATCGACTGTCTGGTGGCCGGGTATGATATCCGATGTGAAAGCATGATGAATTAGTCGCTGTGAGCGCTGTAAAGAGTTTGACAAGGTGTGGCCCGAGGCTGAGCTAAAGCCGTCAGACTCCCTGCCCCCCTGGCACACCGCTGCTATGGATATTTTTCACGTGGAGCAAAAGCCGTATTTGTCAATCATGAATTATGCATCCTGATACCCAGAGGTTTTGCTGTTGAAAGACGAAACTACGGATGAAGTTCTAAATGCACTGGACGCTGATTTCTGTCGCCGTGGCACCATCTTCAAAATGCTGACAGACAATGGCTCAAAATTCACATCAAAATGTTTCAAGTGTGTCTGTGCGTCGTGGAGAGTACGGCGTCGCAGATCGGCTCCTTGGTACCCACGATCAAATGGCATGGTGGAAAGGTTTCACCGGACATTTGAGCGATGCTGATACTGCACCGTCGCCACTGCAGCACAGCTTCGTCTTCACTGTGTTCTCTATTCACTACGAACAACGCATCATCGCATGATTGGTACAACGCCTTTGCAAGCCCTTACGGGTCGCCAGCCTTTAACACTGATTCGGTTTCTACAAACCGAAAAGATCATTAACGCATGTCACCAGTGTTGTGCCTGTAAGCAGAGGCCGCGTAAGGTTGAGGCCTGTTGTAGTAAGATGGCAGCGGATGAAGCACGTTGTAATGCCTCCAACCGTTTGATTGTGTTTGTACCGATTGTTTACAATTTGTATTCAGCAGTTATCGATTAGCCTCCTCTTTTGTTAGCCTCACCTGCACACACTGACGTGGCAGTGAGCACGTGGCATTAAGATAAAATAAGAGACAAGAAAATTATGTTAGCTAGTAGGTGTTTGCAAGGCAAGTAAAGTTTTACGGACTTAGAATGAAATGTTGCGTGTTTTATTTGTCCCGTCAAAACAAGTCTATAGCAAAGCCTACCACAGCACAGGCGAATGGGAAGCTGTGCACTACACACGTTGTTGTTGAATAAAGAGCAGTTGCATTTTCCATCCGTAAAAGGAGTTTTTCAGGACACAACATTGGCGTCGAAGATAAGTGATGGCACCACGCGACCCTCTTCTGGACTAGAAAGTTTGACCCCGATAATCATAAACACAACATGTGCGAGGCTTTTTTAGAATTCGTGGAAGCTTTTGCGCACAAGTACGACGCAATCGTGAAGGACCTGCCAGAAGGAGACAAAGCCCTGTGCAATGCATGGATACAACGAAATAAGCGAAAACAATTCTTTGAACGACTTTCTTCCAGAAACCTTCAGAGAGATTTCGAGGAGGTTGTGCCATCTGCAGAGAGAGCAGCGATCATATTTACGGAAATGGCGACAGAACCGGAGGCAGGCCACCACCCCACTTGAAAAACAACCCTGATGAAGTACGAGTTCCACAGACTTCAGAAGAGAAGCAATGCATTGTTTGACTTGTTTGTTAACCGAGTGAAGCTGGAGGCAAACAACAGCATTTCTTCGAAGCCAGAAGAATTTGGTTTGGAGGGATCTTTCCATCCCAAGACGTAGCAAATAGCAAATCTTGACAAATAGATTCAACCCTTGCAGAAGTCCGACCTTCAGCGCACACCTTTTCCTCTGGGTCAGCGTCATCCTTGTTTCCGTCAATTACTCAGCACAAGAAACTATGACCACAAGGTTGGTATGATGCTGGCAACACTCTCCAACTCTGTAACAGCCCTTGGCCAACCTGTTTTAAAGTTTCAAAAGAGAAGACTCTTGCGGATGATTAAAGCTGCCCTATAAACGTCTTTTGTCATCTCGCGAGACATATCGAACATTGGAGCATCAATTGCACAGTTATCGTCACCATCTAAGTCTGAAGTACTTGAGCTTGATGAATTGTCGTCTTTGTCAAGTGTGATGTACTTCAGGATCGTTTCTGCTAATGATTTTTTTGAAAGCATGGATGAAAGCACAATCAAATATTTTCTGCGATCGGATGGTCGAAAGAATGCTACTTGGTCTCCAAAATGACGGACTTTTTATCAGACTTGTGACGGCTTTCGAGCCTGGCCCGTATAAAGGATGAAGAACTCGTCAAAAACGCCTTTATCATGGGTCTTCCTGTTGGCACATCGTAACAACTGAGGGCTTTGTCAAATGTCAAACACTTGCCGTTAAGCGAGTTGGTCGTCCGTGCCAGGTTGCTAATTGAAGAAAACGCAGAATTCTTATGTGCTGCTGCCTTTCAACGTCCACCGCGGTCGCAGATCGAATGCTATCGGTGCCATAAGAAGGGGCATATAGCACGAAATTGCTCCTCGGGAAACGGCGATGGGGAGAGTTCACAGGGGCCAGCTCTCTCCCCACAGTAGAGTCATTTCTGGCCCTCCCTACCACAACCGTGGTCGTCAACAATCACTCGGTCGTCGCCCTTGTGGATTCGGGGTGTTCCCGTTCTTTGGTGTGCCCCATTTTGTTGACCAGACAGGATCCGTTCTGCCGAGCAGTTTTAAAGTAGGGTAGAGTTTAGGCCATGATGCATGGCAGTGCTTTAGAATATTTGTATAGCTTTAGCGCTCTATAAATTCCCTCCATTAAGACGGAATTATCAAAGGTGCTACAGTTTAATGCAGTTCTACATGCATTCTGCATTTTTTCACAAAGTTTTCACGCATTTCAGAAAATTGAACTCGTTCTGTGTTTTAGTAAGTTGTTTTGACATGATTGATTGTACTCACACGTTTTGCCAACATTTTCATGCAGTTACCATCACAGATGAAACTCGGCGCTAACTAGTGAACACCCTCATTAACTGAATCGATATTATAAAAAATGATCAGAAAGTGATTGAAAGCCGATATTGGCCGTCAGAAGACAGTTTGAGACTGAAAATGAGCCTCGATATAGACAAAGAACCGCTAATGGCGAGACAGGTATTGACGGATACATTTAACAAGCTATTGATGGAGTTGACTGTATACACAAACCAGCTCACCAGAGAGTCAGTCATCTTGTCGTGCTCTTTCCTCCACCTGTCCTACAGAGTGAAAACGGGGCTACGCATGGAAACTTGTCTTGTGGAGCAGCTTGTTCGGGCGAACGAGGTGTAAGCCCTCACTCCCCCTGCTGTTGACACTAGTCTCTTCCGTTTTGCAACGGCTACCTGCCGACTTTGTATTTACGGGCAATCAACATGATGTTGTTGTTCTGTTTTCAGCCTCGGGAAAGGAAAACATGGCCGAAAGACACACAGATTGAACTCGAAAGGCACTTCAACTCTACGACATTGGCAGAACAGAGGCGCAAAATAGAAAACCTTCACTCCTAGCTCACGCCCGCCCGCGTCCAAAAGGTGCCCAATGGGCCCGAGACGTCGCCAGAGTTCTGGAATAATCTAAAAAGTGCCAATTTCGATATAGCTCAATTAATTAAGGCACATTGGTGGGGCGTTGCCCGTTGCCGATGCTCACTCCGCTCGAAATACGACTGCATCACACCTGCCCCCCACCAGGTTGCGGACTAGACGATTGAGCAAATGAATGAGGTAATTTCTGCATCTGCCAAATTCACAGGATGAATTAAACAAATAAAATAATTAATAATAAAAGCAACCAATAAAAGATACTATGCTAGATGACACTCATAGCAGGCGAATTCAGACCATCTCCTCTGCAGTGTATGCCTTGATCAGTGAGGAATTAGGGTTGTAGAATAAACAAGTTAGAGAAAGTGCTATGACTTTGAAAGCCTGCATATATGAGGTGAATATGATGAATTTTAATCAATGAGGATACTGAAATATTTTAATTGCAGTACAGTGAAATCTGTTTATAACAGTCACCTCTGGGAATTGAGAAGAGTGACTTTTGTAGATAGGTGGCTGTAGTGCTACGATTTTCGTTGGACGCAGCAACGAAGACGCAATGTAGTAAAAGGGATTTTGTATTGCACTCAAAACAGCAGAGGACGAACTACAACTGCATTGTCTGTAACATTCACACGGACTTACATGCATAAAAGAATTACATCACAAGACTGGGAATACAACAAAGAACGGGAAAAAAAACCGAACAATTATACAGGAACAAATCGAACAATATACAGACTAGCGAACAATGTTCCTCGTTCAATGCCGTCTGACGAGGACACAGACCTAACATTTCACTACACTGCCCTCTTCTTTAAAAGAATCGATGACCTCATCGTAGGCCTACTATAGTTAGACTTTACCAAACTTAATACCCTTTCTGTCCAGGTTGATTTATATAGAAAGGGTCATTTTGGGGCTATGAAGAATAACCTTTATACACAGGTGGCTGCTCCATAGAGGTGGCCACTAATACAGGTTTGACTGTACATGGAGTATCAATCAATCAATCAATCAATCAAATCTTTATTCAAAGAGGGTAAAAAGCCTGTTAAGTCTAAAGACTTTTCTTCCACAGGGCCCTCCACATCATTAAAACAGTACATGGATGAAATATGGAAAGTTAATGTCTATGATTACAATAGACTTAAAAATATTATACGGGTAAATTAAAATTGTGTTTAGTGATGATTTCATATTTAACTGATGGTATACTACTATAACCTACTACAAAAATGTTGTCGGTATGCCTGCTTAAAAGTTACTAGTAGATTACAATTTCGAACTTCTTCCGGTAGGCTGTTCCACAGTTTCGCTGCATTAACCGAGAGTCTGTTTTGGCTCAATTTGAGGCTACAGCGTGGTATAAGGGTCTACTGCAATCTGTGTTGGCACATAATATTAACTAAATGAAAAAGTTCTACATGACTACAATTAAACCATTTGTTTATACAATTATCCCATCGTCGACCAAAATCGCCAGTTTGTCACATTTATGTTGGCCTCACAAGAAACCCCCCAGTCCTTCACTAACCTTTGTGGCAACGGCTGTTGCAACAGATGTCCGTGTTATCGTCAGTCGATCAGCTTCCAACAGCTGCACAAATATAAACAAGAAGGTTTGAGCAAGAGATTGATCATTTCTTTGATAACATGTAAAGATTTGGGCCTTTTAAAGAATTCAGGTTACTCACTGCAATGGGTATACCACTGTGGGCCTCGAAAAGAATCATGATAGCATGCTGTGTTGGGACTTTGCGTTTGGCGTTTTGGGGATACAATGTCAGAAGCTTCACAGACAATGCATCTGATCTGGCATCGTAAGCTGGCATCGTAAGCAATACCCTGTGGATAGGACAAAGGGCAATTCACAGAAACAGGATACAATACAGACAAAAAAATACATAGAAGTAAGTGTAGTGCCCTGATTGGCTACCTCGCAATCGTATATGTCACGTGATAGTTTGTGCTGTAATCTTGTGCTCTCGTGAAATACATTAGTTTGTGAATCTACAGCACTCAGCCTGGTTGTGCGTATAACTCCAGTCACTACATTGGCAAAGTGGATTCGCTTAAAATCTTGGTAGGACAATAATAGCACAGCACTGTGGTTGAGTTGAGGAGGTGGTTGAGCTAAAGGCATTTGAAAAGACCATAGCTGAGGTTTGTGACACGGTTGTCACTGGCAGAGGTTTGCACGAAGAGAAACAAAACCAACGAACTCTGTAGGCATGGTGTTTGCTCGTGATGCAGCATCAGGGCCTGCCTTTGTCAACCTGGACGCGGATTGTGCAACTCCGCACATAAAATTTGTTGCACAACGAACAGTTCACGAATTGAACTTGTTTGCTGCTGGCACTTTTACTGAAGAGAAAGTTGTCCAGTCGGATGAAATCGTGACGAGGGAGAGGAAATTGGCAGTACCACCGTCATAGAATACGTCGACAAGCTGGCAATGTCGACATGCGACACAGCCAGTCGCAGCAGTGGTTTCAGTGGCCCTGCCCCCCTATGCAAAGACCTCGCACCAGGTCGGAAGGTTCCTGCGAGCGCGCACTGGGGTGGCACTTGCAGCGCTGCCTTGTGCTTACAGGCGCGAGCTCCCTTGTATGCAGAGTCGTGAGATGGCAAGAGTCATGGCGGCTGGTGATTGGGAATGCCCTTTTCAGCTCACAGCAGGAAAACGTTACTTCAATCCTTTGTTCTAAGCGCTCGTGGAAGTTAGCACATCAACAAATGCGGAACAACAACATTGGACGATTGCTCCAAAACGAAGTGCGTTTATTGTCGTCTCTCAAATTGGACCGTGAATAACTTTTACTCGTTATTCTTGGATGGAAAGAATCTAGTATACTTGGAAAAGCATGCCATGTTCAATTAGAGTTGTTTGTGTCCGATAGGATGACGAAAACAGCGGCGATTTACCTGTCAAAGTTCTCCTGTTTTTCATCGCCGTATTATTATCTTGCTGATGGCGCTATTGCCGTGTTTCATGTTTCATGTTGATGCTTTATTCTAAACCATTTGAAGATATCAGTGAATGCATTTATCTCATTTTGACATTGCTGTGGTCTGTGGAGAGAAAAAGTCTTGTCCAAAACCGACAACACAAGTCGCCGTTTTGTGGTAGGCACCTGCTAGTGGAGCGCGATTTAGCTGCAAAAAGTACACATTGTGAATGCACAATTTTTCTCACTCTCTGTTATCAAAACTGCAAAGGGTTGCTAGGAGATGATTACACTTACTTGTGTTCAACTAAGAAGTTGATATATTGGCAAAGAGTTGAGAAAATTGAGGTTTAAAATTCTCACGGACTGCTCTTGAGCTGTCCGCCACTTTCCAGGTGGCGCAAGCTCTCTTTCAGGCTAGCACCGGCTGTTGCGAGCTGACACCTCGACTTAGCATACCACTACACGCCCCATTTGCCATCTCAAGCGCGTGCTAGGGAACTTTCTCCCAGGTGCGAGGGTGGCACGAGGTCTTTGCATATAGGGGCTGGACCGCCTGAAGTGGCAACATATTAGCTCACGGGAGCACAATCACAAGAACGTGAACAATGAATGGACATTCGGACGTGATTCTTAATGTATTGATTTTAGCTTTTTGATTTCTCTATTAATTTATCGTACCAGCTAATTACTATGTTTTAATCATTTCTGAAGAAGAAGCGAGTGTAGTGCCCTGATTGGCTACCTCGTAATCGTATATGTCACGTGATAGTTTGTGCTGTAATCTTGTGCTCTTGTGAAATATATTAGTTCGTGAATATACAGCACTCAGCCTGGTTGTGCGTATAACTCCGGTCACTACAGTAAGCACTTGCAAAGGATACCAATTTAGTAATACCAATATAAGAACAGTAATTAACCCTTGTCCTGCTATTGAAATGTATACACGTTTTCGAAACAAGTCAAACGTAGCAACACATAACCCATCACGTGGTAAGTCCCTAGCGATCAACCAATCAGCAATCGATAAAGAACTTCAAGTCTTCATTTAACTAGTTTCATGAACAGGACAAATGGTTGTTTCTTATAGAAAGAGTCATTTTGAGGTTATGAAGAGTGGCCTTCTTACACAGGTGGCTGCTCTATAGAGGTGGCCGCCAATACAGGTTTGACCGTAGAGAGAAACACGCATGCATTGCAAGTACCACTAAGAATCTCTTGTAGGTCTATTAATAAACATGGGACAAACATTTTACATTGAAGGCATCACGACATACATGGATCAAAATCCAAATGTCGACGTAAATACATAAATGGTTATCAATGACTAAACATTACCTCTACACTCATGATTGATTCGAATCATACCTAGCTGACCAAAATCAGTCTGTTTCAATAACAACTTAAACTAGTAAGCACAGGGTTACCTCAAAGTTCAATATGAGGATCTTTATTATCTATTATTAACAGAGATAGTAAATAACAGCTATCAGGTTAATATTTATGCTCATGTCACAACTATTAAAACTCATGGTGGTACCGTGACACATTGCTTATCCAGAACAAAGTCAGATCGGACATGGAAAATATTTAATACCTAGATTGCCGCCAGTGGGACCAGGCGGCCAGCTACTGTACAGGTCAAGCAGGGGTGGTGCCAGGAGGAGGTTCAGGGGGGCTGTAGCTCCTCATCGGGGAAACTTAGCCCCCTTCCCCATTGTGAATATGCAGCTACTCTGTGGGGAAAAATTAAGCTTGTAGTTTTGGCAATCTCTTCCACAATCCCGTTTAAACCAGTCGTCGTGCTGAATAAATCCTGATGACCACCTAATTGCGACATATTATGAGGCTCAGAAATGTAAATTTGGTACTGGTTTCAATGTTTACGCATTTGTAGAAATTTACGCTGCTTGGTTAGCCCCCTGTAGGGGAAGCCTAGTACCTTGTCTGAAATTTTCTGGCGCCACCCATGGGGTCAAGTATCAGCAGGGGTGTAATTAAAAACTAAGAAAAAAATTTAGTTTGCTATTGCTAACCCTAACGCTAATTTGTTAAAATGAGTTCACTGAAATTAAAACTAACTATTTTGAAAAGTAGCTTTCTAAAACTAAAAAGTAAGAGCTAGAAAAATTAGTTTTCGCTAAAAACTAATCGCAATAACTTTTTGTAAAAGGGAAGAGGAAAACGAGACTTACGGTTAGGGATATTAGAAAAGCTGGATTTTGTTGATGACAGCTTCCTGACTGATGAACACATGTTACAAGCAAATTTGAAGTCAGTTTTAATCTTCCCTCAAACTTTAAAAGAGGATCAAGCTAATACCAGAAGAAGTTGTCCGGAGGATCAATAGTTTCAGATTTAAACAAACCACTCTACACACAAGCTGAAGGTTTTGTCTGTCGGATTTCATTATTGACCAATTTATATAGGTTGTCAGATGTGCCAATGTCCAATGTTGATAGCGTTGAGAGCAATCAACAATCAAATCAAGTGCGCACTTGCTTAATGAGCATGCTTAATGTATTTCATAAAGGACACGAC
Source organism: Calvadosia cruxmelitensis (assembly GCA_900245855.1). Taxonomy (NCBI): domain Eukaryota; kingdom Metazoa; phylum Cnidaria; class Staurozoa; order Stauromedusae; family Kishinouyeidae; genus Calvadosia; species Calvadosia cruxmelitensis. Next base: position 32,915 of record OFHS01000251.1, read on the forward strand.
ACTGGAAGGGATAGCTGCTTTAAGCAAGACACCTCCGTAGCAGCAGAATGACAAATAGATGTGCACCACGCTGTATTCAGTGTTTCTCTCGATTTAATTCGCCCACTTGTCAACAGTTCAGCGATATTTTTTATTCAAAATTAGCAGGGCTGTAAATACTCACTACAAAAGTAACAGGTTACTCGTATTCATTACTTTTCAGTAATTTTGACTGGTAGTTAAATATTCTTTTTAAAAAGTAGTGGATTGGTAATTAATTACTTTTTTGAGTAGCGCACTACTTCTTTAAAACAGCGAATTACAAATTACTATTGCATATTATTTTGTTGCCTTAGACCTCCGTTAGTCATGATGATTCCATAGCAACAAGACAAGATCACACATTTTTGTTGTCAGATTTCTCTTGTTGAATTTATTTTGCCTTTTTGAGCTGCACTCTGAGTGCTGAAGCTCTATTTGATGTTGTTGACCTCAACTTACAAGCCGACCGCGATGAGGATAGCTCATTGCAGAAGAAATTGTATATCTAACCGGCCTGCATTGTTGCACTGCCAGGACAACTTGAACAATATTAAATTTCTTCTGGGAAAAATAAATTAAATAAATTCCACGTTAGCAACAACCTTTTCTCAAAGGTTCATCGAAATCGGCAATGTTTAATTGTTTGACTAGTGAGAAGTTGAACTTGCAAAGGTCTACAAAGAAGTCAGAAAATTGCTGTAGGTACATGACGGAGAGCAAAATTCAGGAACAGAATTTTGGTTTCAAAAAGCAGTTAGCCAGTTTTGTAACAATCTGCAATTGTGACTATTGCAAAGACCCATTTTGTAGCGACTTTTGAAAGAAAAAGTGACTAGTAATTTGATTGCAAATTACTTTCTTTTCAAATAAGGTTTAGCTGGAAATTAATTACCTTTCATTTCAAGTAATTTACACCAGGAATTGATTACTTTCCAACCCAAGTAGTTTTGGTAGTGATTAATTACTGATGAGTAATTTTACAGCCCTAAAAATTAGCATGTTAGCTAAATGAAAGTTAGCTAAACTAGTGTGGAAAATTAGTTTGCTAATTCTGTAACAAACTAGTCTCTAAACTAAAAACTAACGGAAAAAGTAGTACGCTACATTAGCGAACTAATTTTAGTTCGCTATTTACACCCCTGACCACATTTTATGCCAGGCTTACTCGCTTGGAACAGCGCCTGGTAGGTTCGCTTACCCATCGTGTTTTTTAGTGTTGACCGATGAACGTAAGGGTTGGCAGATATCGTTGTTGTCTGGATCCGAAAATGATGCAAACATCATCTCCAAAGCAGTAAATAGTTCTCCAGTGGGAAGATGTTTCGCCACATATTCATCGTCGATGAAAGTTAGTTGCTTGGCTGTGGTGGACATTTCAGACAAGGCCGGTGTCGTAGCAAACAAAAATCTCTTGGACGGACTATCAGGCTGCTTCCGGAGGAGGTTTGGCGTTCTGAATGACCTGTCGACACATAAGGTGAAAAGGTGTAAGGTGAAATAGAACCACCGTGTCACAGAAAAAATAGTTTCGTCTGCAAGCACCGATTAACCAACGGTTAACAGAAGATAACAATAGAACAATAGACATAGCAAAACAACTAAAATTAGCAAGCAAGGAATCAATGTGTATTCTATGCGTGTTCGGCTACTTGTCACGTGAGCAACTCGAGTTGCCCGGCGAAATGTAAACTTTACTTTTAAAAAAGTCAAATTCTAATTTTCATGAAATAAAAACATCGGAAAATTCCACCACAAGTCCACAATAGACAATAATTTGGTCCTAATAAAAGCTGGCAACACTTGCACAACTGGTCTAAACTTCGAAGACTCCAATGTGAAATCATAGTGAGGCCAGACAGAGGCAGGTTTGCTTCATGCATGGAGGCCTATTGCAAAGGGCCCACGAGAGAAACAAAACGAGTGGCGAAAGGATAACTGGACTGACTGGTAATAAACATAAAGGAGTTTTGTAATTCGTCTTACGGTGTTCAAGTTGTTATTCTGGTCATGCCTCCAAAACGGAAAGCTACTGCTACGGCTAATCCAACGGACTCAAAGCCTGACTTTTCAAAGCTGAAGGTTGCTGAGCTGCGAGCACAGTGTCAAACCCGCAGCCTTGATGATTCTGGAATCAAGTCCGTCCTCCTCGCTCGCCTTAATCAGTTTGTTGACAGCGATGACTTCACGGGTAAGAAGCCCAAAGAGGAACCATCAGAAGAAGATGCAGTTGATGCAAAGCCCTCAATGAAAGACAAATTGAAGGCCCTTGCTGAAGCGGAGAAATCCAACAAGAAGAAGCGCACTTTGCAGGTTGACTCCCTCTGTTCTGTATCCGGTACTATTGTGGATGATTACGACTGTATGCTGAACCAGACAAACATTGGTGCAAATAACAACAAATTCTACGTTATACAACTCATATCAAAGGGATCGAAGTACTACGTGTGGACGCGCTGGGGTCGCGTGGTAAGATACGATCGCGAGAGACACGTCTCTGTGTACTGATGTTTGTGTTGTTGTTGACAGGGGGCGGGTCAGCCGGGTCTTGCCTCAAATGCAACTGATGCCCCGAAAGAGGGGCGGAGCCGTGTCTCGTAGGGGTTTGGAATCATTCCCTTCAAAAACATAGATTGATTTATCTCCCCTGGGTATCTGTCAAGGGCGGATACAGGAATTAAAATACATACGTCTCAAAATCTGGAGCCATGACCACGCCCATTTTAGGGAAGAATTTCTTGCCACGCCCATTATTTTAGGGGTGCTGCTGTATTTTTATCAACCCATCTCTGATATTGTCTTTCTTAAAAGGAAGTGTGAAGAACACATCAACAACAAACAGAGCAAGACAACGGTTTGTGATGTAATTGGCAAATGATAATAAGAATGCTGTAGGCCGGGCCAAGACCACCTCTCCAAGAGATGCGTTACGAACCGGTAGGACTGCAGACCAAGGATAAGACGCGCCAGGAGAAAGATCTTGACGCACTGTAAATAAAATAAAAGACACATAAAATCATCAATTTAATTAGAAATATGAAAAATGTTCATTTCAAATAGAAACAGAGCTCTTGCAGCCCTCAAGCTCTGCCGATGATAATTACTGAGTTGCAATGAAATGAGCAGAATCTTCTTTTTCTAAACTGATTGCATACTATGTTGTCATGTCATTCCCTGTTAAAATTGCAAGCACACCCGTTTTGGAAAGGCAACATGCCATATGTTTGGCTTAATGCAAAATGGTTAACATTCCAGCACGGTTAAAACCAACACAAAGAAACAGCTGAGACCATAAGTACTGTCTTCATTGTACAACATCCCTGTCTCTTTCACTGGGAATCAATCACTGTATTTAGCATCTGAAAATATAGTATATTAGTAGTTTTAGTACTAATAACAGCAATCTATATTAATAATTAGCAAATGGTAGTAATAACAATAATTAATGACAACTGTTAATAATTTATGAATTTATAGTATTAAAAATAATCAAGCATTATCAACCTGCAGTGGATATAATGCTTTGTTTAGCCAACCGGACATGACATAATTATGCTATGAGCACTGTTGAAAAGTTCTTAAAATGTCCCACTAAGGATTATTGGATGGCGTTAACAGAATCCTACGATATTTGAAAGGAACAGTCGATCGTGGTCTCTGTTATCGTCACTCAAGCAATCCAAAACCTCTGATTGGATATTCAGATTCTGATTGCGCAGTAGATTCGGATGAACATGAGCCAATATCCAGTTACATATTCCTCATGAATGATATTAGCTGGAGGAATAGCAAGCAGACAACAGCTGTGTTGCATACATCTAAAGCTGAGTACATTGAAACCTGTCTATAAAGGTCACCTTTGGGTTGGGACCTAAGGAAGATGATCTTCATAGACAGGTGACCTTTCTGTCCAGGTTGATTTCTATAGAAAGAGTCATTCTGTAATTATGAAGAGTAGCCTTTATACACAGGCGGCTGCTCTATAGAGGTGGCAGCTAATACAGGTTTGACTAGCTGTACATCGTTCTTTTAAGAGCTGACAAGAGATTGGATGCAACAAATGCTGCAAGATTTCAAGCAGAAGTCACATGGTGCAAGCATGATGCATGAAGTCAACTAATTGTACAATTGANGAAAAGTAACGATCTCGGCGGAGAAGAGCTCAACGGAGGACGCGTTTCGAGGGCACTTACAGACCCACAAACAGACACACAGACACACAGACAGACCGACAGACAGACAACATAGCGCGTTTAGTATTATGGGATAATTGTGGTATCGCTTACCAAAGAACGAAATTGACTAAATTAACTAGATTGATTACTCAATTGTAGGGCTGCAGCGGTTATTGGATTAACCGGTTAACCGGTTGTTCTTTGCACAACCGATTATAAGAAATAACCGAAAATAATTTATTGTGAAACATTAGTGTAGAAAATCGAGATGCTGAGTCGGTAAAGGCCCAAGGAAACTTCTCAAAACAAACGCACAGCTTACAAAGAAGATGTAGTAAGAAAACCATTCATTTCTAATCCTTGATGAGAGATTTGAAAGCAACATTTCAATAGTCAACACGTTGTTTTTCATGAAAGTCTTGAGCAGGGGCTGTACGAAGTTTGTTTTGAAATGGAGCCGCTGCAGAAAAAGCACGGCCGTGTTCAAAACACACAGCGACAGTTTCGTTATTCGATTGCAGCTTGCAGCAAAATATTTTCCATAAGGGAGACAGAGTCTTGAAACGACAGACCGAAACCTTTCCAAAACACAAGCAACCAAATCCAACAAAGGCAAAGCGAAACAAACATGACGCGACCACGCGACGTTCTTCGAAGTTGTGTGAATTTAATTCATGCCACGTTCCTGCGAAGCTCATCAATTGTTATGAGACAAATGAAATGTGACACTGCACTCGCGTCAATGAACCTCGACCGCTCAAAGCATGCGGACGTTTTCTATCTTCTTCACGATGAAATGATCTGAATCTCAGCAGGGCAAAGTTTTTGCCGAGTAAATTTTCAACAACGTGTTATCTTCTACGTGTTTCAATGCTTCATCTAACAAAATAAATGCTGAGTTATGTAGTCAATGACTACTGAAAGAATACGCATTGATTCCTTGCTTGCCAATTTTAGTTGTTTTGCTATGTCTATTGTTCTATTGTTATCTTCTGTTAACCGTTGGTTAATCGGTTATTTGAATCGGTTAATTGATTGTGAAAATTCCATAACCGCTGCAGCTCTACTAAATTTAGATCTATTTGTTAGCCTACATTGTGTGCAATCGCTGATATTTCAAGTTTCCAAAAACAGACTGTCAGTGACCTCGAGGGAGTCTTAAGAGGGACAATCTTGACATTTGATTTATTTGTATTATGTAACATAAAGCAATATTACATAACCTGGACCTTTCACACATTTTCCATATTGTTCAATTGTTTATGGTGCACTTGGTTAGAGGTTGCTTGGAATATATAGTTCTTGTTTCAACGTGCTTGCCTTTCGGTCTGCCATCCATCAATGCGTTATTGGCAAAATGTTCACATAGAAGTTATCATTTTAGGGTTATAAAGAGTGGCCTTTATACACAGGTGGCTGCTCTATAGAGGTAGCCGTGTAGTGGCTGATGCACGGTCAGTGTGAACTTGATGTCGAGCTCTGGCACCAACGACAATATGTACTCCTTGGAAGTCTGCCATCCCTCCCTGCCGTGGGACCAGCATCTTCTCTATCAAATATATATTATGCAGTGCTGTATAGATTACTTTTTATTTGTAACGAATTACAATTACAAGTTACAGCCGTTAAAAGTAACGGATTACAATTACAAATTACTTATAGAAAATGTAACGAATTACAATTACAAATTACACTGGTTTCAAAAGTAATCGTTACAAATTCCTTTTAAAATTACTTTTGCAAGGAAGGACATTCATTTCGCAACAAACCTTTAAAAAGCACATTTTCTCATGAGATCAAAGAGTATTTTTGTGATTACTGCTCAAAAATCACACTTGAATGCAGCATAACATCAATCGATGTCAATCTGTTTGACTGAACGGAGTGAACGCTAGCACTGTGACTGTTTCGGAACGATTTCGTTGAACGAAGAGCAACTGAACAAGTATGAAAAGTAATTTTCAAAATGCCCAACAAGTTATAGTAACGATTACAAATTACTGCTGAAAAATGTAGCGAATTACCTTTACAAATTACTCTATCAAAAAAGTAACGGATTACAGTTAAAATTACTTTAAAAAGTAACGATTACAAGTAATCAGTTACTTGTAACGAATTACTATACAGCACTGATATTATGTGGAATGCGAAAGCCTCCATCTTCGTCTTTTGTCTCCTATAGCCGTTTATACAGGTTTGACTGTGTATGTGATCCTTAGTTCCTCTATACGTGGATCATTATCTATTACAGGGTGAGTCAGGCCAGTCTGCTCTCAAAGGACCTACTGATCTGCAATCAGCCATCAAGGAATTTGAAAAGAAATTCAAGGACAAGACAAAAAACAACTGGGATGAACGTGACAACTTTCAGTCCAAGCCGGGAAAATACACCATGCTTGAAATGGACGTCACTGACGAGGAAGAGCATGCGGCATTAGAAGAGAAGGTATGAGTGACTACTTTAATAACTGTGCTCTTGACAAGCAATGTAATCAATGACAGTTATAAATTGATCCTTTGTATTGACCTCTAAAGTACCTATCTAGGATGTGGGATCTCAGCAGATCCTGGTAAAGAATATGCTTTGTTTGTTACTTCTTATGGTTTTCTAAGATGTACAGATTGATTGATAAGAATGCAATTTAGACATATAAACGAGGCATACAAAATAACATTTACTAAGTACATGCTGTGTTACAATTTACAAAATGATCGCTCATTTCTTGATGCCATGAGGCAAAAAGAAAAGTAAATGTAATAAATATATCTAATCAGATGAGATTGTACACAAAACAAAAAGGGAATAAATATAATCTAGTATAATATATAAATAAAGATAATCA
>OFHS01000252.1:3230-39465 GCA_900245855.1 Calvadosia cruxmelitensis
AAGCATGGCATGGTCGCATCCTGCTCGCTATTAAATCATTCTTTTCATCGCCCTAGGGGCATCATTTGGTAACTGGATTAACTGACCACTTAATCCTTTCTCGTCCTGGAATTTGTCTTTTTGGCCGCAAAACAAACTTTGACTGCAAATTTCCGCTGTGGTTTTTTCCCGAACCACAGCACAAAGGTGTCTCATTGTGACGCAGCTTGCTTTGTGCCATCATCGCAATTTCCGTTGCTGCTAAAATGAAAAGCGAGATGACACCTTCGCAAGTTTACAAGCAACAAATGTGTTGTTTTTCACATGTTGTCATTTTCACACTTGCAAGCCCACGTGCTTTGATTGCCCTTCCGTTTTGCCAAATTTTGTCAAAAAAGACCAAAATAGAAATAAAAAATACATTATTCATCTTTCGCTTGAATTTGACCGCCATGTGCGCTAGTTTTGCAGCACTTTTTTGCAAGTCCAGACCCGATCAAGCTTTGTCTATCCAGAATTTATGCAAGTTAGTTGTGCTAAATTTTGCTCCCTTCAGGAATAACATCGCAATATTATTTGATTATTTTCGTTGGAATTCAAAATAGGTAACGCAACACATTCTTATTTATACTCCCAGTTTTAACCATAGGAATTGGAAATAAGATTTCGATTTTCATATTATGCCGGAAAATCAAACGCGTCATGCCTCATAAAACTAAGTGCTTTCAAAATATCTTCCAGCCCTTTTCTGTTAAGAAAGAGTGTAGGGTAAACCTAGATATGTGGTTCTAGACGAACTTGCCAGTTCATTACACAAAGCTATGAAGACAATTTTCAAATATTAATCTTAAAAGCAGTAAACCACTGCTATGTAATAAGATCAATGAGCTGTGCAGTGGTTTTCAGTTTTCACACTAACATCCACTCTGCGATGAATGGATCTTTGGTCCAAGGGAAGGTTACAGTGAAACCTGCTTATAACGGTCACCTCTGGGACCTATTTAAAGCGACCTTTATAGACAGGTGGCCTTTCTGTCCAGGTTGATTTCTATAGAAAGCGTCCATTTAGGGTTTGAAGAGTGGTCTTAATACACAGGTGGCTGCTCTATAGAGGTGGCTTCATACTCATGAGTACGAGGGAAGAATGAATTCGGGCGAGATTGGATCTGTGACTTCATTATCTTAATAATAGTAGCCACCTCTGTAAAACAGCAACCTGCCTATAGCGATCATTTTTGCCAAAATTAACTCACCTGTCTTCGAAAGCCTAACTTTCTCTGGTCTCTCAGGTGTTGTTTGAAGACGGTGGATATGTTTTATTGTATCATATTTATATCGGTTATCATGAACAATCGAACTTAGTTAATTGAATATTCAAAGAACTTGTAATTTTATCGGATGAGATGAATATCTCCTGCTATGAAGTAACACTTATAGCGGAATCCGATTGACTGGATTCGATTGTCGTTTGATCATTCCCCTTATCATTCTGATGTTGCACTGTAGCATCTCGTGAAACTTCTGTCTGCACGTTGCGTTGTAGGGAAATCTAAGATCCTCGTCGGTCCTCTTACGCAATCCGTTGCATTTGGTTCTGAAATCAGCATCCGATGCAAGGCGGACGGTCATCCAACACCGTTGCTAAGGTAACGAACCATGTGAAATCCTCGATTCCATGTCATTTCATAACAATGTCTGCCAAGCCTCCATTTTTACGGGCATAATTATTACAGTCAAACATGTACTAGCGGCTACCTCTATAGGGCGGTCACCTGTGTATAAAAGCCACTCTTCATAATCACAAAATAACACTTTTCTGTAAAAATCAACCTGGACAGAAAGGCCACCTGTCTATAAAGGTCATTTCCTTAGGTCCCAAAGATGATTATTATAGACAGGTTTCACTGTACTCCATTTCTGCTGATTATCAAAACTTTGGAAACCATGTTAAGCCTCAATAGATTTATCTATTTGTAATTTTCGTTCTGCTGTAAACTGAACGCGATCGAAACTTATTTAATTTAAGCCTCAATTCTCTCACTATTTATCTTAAAATCTCACCAGCGTTTACAGCCGCATTTTTTCTTCCTTTTCTACAGCCTGCCTCTACAGTGGTATCATGATTGAGCTTAATATTCTATGCAAATCAAATTTGTAATGTCCAATATCGTTCAATACTGTAATCAAGAGCATCCGTTAGCAGTCAATTTGGTGACCCTGTTGATGTGCTCAATAATGGCCCCTCCACCCCTCCTCGAATATCCCTGAAAAATGGTATCTTTGGGGGACTGGACTGCAGTAAAGTCAGCCTGTGTTGGCGGCCATCTCTATAGTGCAGCCACCTGTGTATAAAGACAACTCTTCATAACCCCAAAATGACACTTTCCTATAGAAATCAACCTGGGCAGAAAGGCGACCTGTCTATAAAGGTCATTTTCTTCAGGTCCCAAAGGTGACCATTATAGACAGGTTTCACTGTACTTGCTGACATGTTACATCGTGATTAATCACTTTCCCAGCATTGCATGTTTCAAATACTTTCAGAGGTCGTGCGAATTGTTGTTACATGATATTATGCTGCACATTCCAGGTTATTTCGAGATAGCCATGAGATCGCTCGTGGCAGGGGAGAAATCTCTGTGGAGCAGCGCATCGCCTCTCGCAAACGAATCTTCTTCAACTGCTCAGCTATCAACATGCACGGCGTTGACGCAATGCATGGCGTCGTAACGACGTTCGGTAAGATTCAAATTGACGTGATCCCTGGAAATGCGATGGAGTTTTCTGAGCAATATTCGATTGTGCAGTAGATCGTTGCTTAGTTACAATCGCTATGGTAACAGTTGATCATGTTTATTGATGTGCGGGTATGCAACAAGGGGCATTGCTCGTCTGATACCAAACTCTCGCAAATTAGTGTTTTCTCTGATGTCCGAGAACACCTTCATCTTTGCCTCCTGCTGCAAAAAAGTGAAACTGCGACAGAGCTTGTCTGCTCGACGCTCATGCACCACAAGGATAGTGGCATTTATAACGCCAAAGGCAATTTGCCACAGAAAATTCGCCAACGCAGTCCGGAATTTAGATGAATTTTGAATGTAATTGAGTTTCGTTTTCTTCGCATGCGCAGACACCTGAAAATAGCTTTGTTGGAGTCGAATTCAAATGTATTCGTATCTACGATAATTGTCAGTTCTAACACTATTCAAGATTGTCTAAAATGACCTCAAAACGAAGTGTCTGGCAACCTTTAGTTTTAACCAGTCCTAAGATCCATTTGGACTGCCAACTGACAGTGAGAGACTAAGTGACCAGTTGCGGCGCCAGCCAAAAATGTCCGGAGGGGACAAAGCCAAGTGTTGGAGAAGCCCTTTTCAGCAATGACTAGAGTTGATATGAAGTACAGCTGGAGGTCGATTTGGCCTTGTAAAGTGACCTTCGGGGACATTTCTAAACAGTAACCACTAAAGGCCTTAGTAACAATGCATACATATGGTCGCTATATTATATAGAGGTGACCACTAAGACAGGTGTCTTGTTTCTTTCAGATCGTGGCAAAGACATTTATAATGATTACAAGACGAGGCTGATTCTGGTTACATTGGGCGTGATCTTGGGCGTGTTCCTCATCATCTTTTTGGTGTTCGTGGCTGTTTGGTTTCGCTTGAAATCAGGACGATATCGCTTGAAGAAACCTATTGAAACAGCCTCGTGGCATACCAATCCACATTACATGGACAAAACAAGAATGATGATTGCGAACAGTAACATCGATAGAAGCCAGCCAAGCTACGACATTCAACCGACTGAACTGAAATTCGTCCATATGATGTTTGGAGGTGAGATAGGATAGGCCATTGAGAGCCCCACACATGTTTGGATATATTTTTTTAAACTGTGTTGGTAATTTGTATTCATATTTTGTAAACGCCCCACAATTGTCTGAGAACTAAATCACCAGGTATGGATTACCAAGTACAGTCAAACCTGTATTAGCGGCCACCTTTATAAATCAGCCACCTGTGTGCAAAGACCACTCTTCATAACCCTAAAATGACAGATTCTATGGAAATCATTCTGGACAGAAAGGCCACCTGTCTATAAAGGTCATTTTCCTAATGTCCAAAATGTGACCAAATAGAGTCATGTTTCACTGTATACAAATGAGTCTGCCTAACAAAGGAAGTAAAGCGGAAGCGGAGATAGATTGTACGTCATTAATTAAGCAACGACGTCTGAATGCTGTTGTTGTTGTTGACAGGTCGTCGCATGCAAGTGCACCACGCGAACTACTTTCCACTTGAGAAGAATCGCTCGGCGGCCCTCGTCACGATGAAGGTCATCAAATCAAAGATCGATCAACGTCAAATGGAAAACGACGTACAGATCCTAGAGCGATTGCGTCATTGCAATGTCCTCCATCTGTTGGGAATCTGCCGCATTGGCACGCCTAAGGGTCTGGTCTTCGAAGCGTGTTTACTTGGCGATCTAAAAACATTTCTGAGTCAGAAGGATTTGCGACGACTTCCTCCCGCAGATAACGAGGATGTTCCATCGCCTTATACGCCAGCCGTGCTCAGTTCAAAAGACAAATTAGACACAGGATTACAAATCTGCTGCGGCCTACGATACCTCGCCGACGCAGGATATCTACACAAGGACATTGCGACCAGGTAAGGAGTGGCGAGGAAGCCATACGCAATCAACCTCTTTTTACTTTGTCTCATTATCATGTCTCACTTTCTATTTGTAATCTCTGGTATTGATGGTGTCTCATTAACGAACTTTGTTCTATATAGAACACATAGATTCAGGTAGATCATGCCACAGCATAAGGGGCGTGTTACGATTTATCCAAATTCGTTGAAGTGTGTCTCCGCTACTACAGCATGCACTCTGTTATTAGATAGATAGATAGATTTATTTTGATCACATTAACTGTAAAACAACATATAAGAGAGAAAATTAATTAAGTACAAAGTAAATAGTGAATACAGTACATGATCAAGGTCATCCCGTAAGCAAAATTAGCTTGTTTATTTGGGAGACCAAGTTATTGACCTCTTTCTTGATTTTGGCGTGCCTGTAAAATATAATTCCCATGACGACCGTTTCCATTGTATTCATATGACGATGTTGATGACGAAACTTGAAAGCAACTCCCGTCTTATTTTGTCCATCATGCCTTGCGCGGAATTTCGAAGCGTAGGAATGAGCGCATGCATGTTGCTATGCGTAGCTTCAAACGCTGCAAGTGTGCGAACAAACTTTCGACGGCAAAGTGGCCTTAATTTGAGGGATTTAGTGTGTTTTAAGAGGGTTTAACATTATCGTTTGGAGGTTCGTTAAGTTTTATGAAGTTAAATGCGTTTTGGTGTCTTCTAGGAATTGTCTCCTTACTGAAGATAAAAGCGTCAAGATATCAGACATTGGAATCGGTCTGGAACTATACCCTGGCGATTATCAACTGTGCGAAACGGCGTCTGGCGAGAAGCACTCAGTTCCCTTGGCCTGGATGCCACCGGAGTACATCAACGACGGGCATTTTGATATGGCCTCGTGCAAGTGGTCATTTGGAATGGCATTATGGGAGGTATTCTCGTTTGCGCGTAGTCCTTTTGACCAGGCAGACCGAGAAGAGATTAAGATGAAAGTTGCCGCTGGCCAAATGCCAAGTTGTCCAATGCGTTGCCCGCGATCTGTTTACAATGTCATGAACGATTGCTGGCGTCGGGTGCCTGAGCTGCGACCTTCCCTCGAGCGAGTTCACGACACACTCCTACGTATCCAATCTGGCACAAGAGTGTAGCAATTTAAATAGAAAGAGAAACGGGGAATTGTAATTGTAGGAGTATGAATCGAACAAACTCTGCCGTATATTTTAAAATAGACTGAAACCTTGTTTACATAGATTGTTGAAGAATGATATTGTTTTCTTTATTTTGAGATTATTTTATTTGTTTCGAAGATGTTGTTTTGCATGTTAGTTGCACGCAAGAAAATTTGACGGCAGTGCCTAGTCTTCTTTCGTATTTACAATGTGGACAGATTGCATTTTCACAAGAACGATGATTAAACAGATAGCTTGATGAACAAGGTCGGTTATTACCATGATGGTGGTAGAAATGCAGTAACACATATACGAAAGCCTGTTCCCACGTAAGAGAGAACGTCAGAAGTAAATAAAGAGGATCATGCAACGTAGATGCACAGGTACTCAGCTTAAGTTCGGCTGACAGCATTGAAACGCCAGTCGAGTGTTTCTCGTTCAGTTACAAAAAGCGCGGTCTCTTGAAACCAATCAGGTAGAGTCAACCATGCTTCGAATTGACGATGGTTTAAAACCATGCATAAATACTACCTCTTTTAACGGAAACCAATACAGCTACGGACGTTAGAAATCTTTACGGACTTCTGATTGTCAAAAATCGAGCAAGAAAGTGGGAGTGCAGAAATTACAAGACAATTTAAAAGGGCGCATCATCACAGAGTTGATGATATCAATGTTACTTAACATAACGAAATTTTCTCCCAACGATAACATCATCTAAGGAAGAAATAATCGAGCGATACAATTCTTGCATTCATGTTCACTATCCAGTCACTTTGGTTTCTAGTAATTATTAAATTCAATTTCAAATAGCATCTATAAAATAACGGACTTCGGCGAAGTGCACTGTGGACCGATTTCTCCGATAAAACCCTAGTTGCTGCTGCGATGAGATTTGACATTTTCTCTATCAACAATTCTCCGACATTCAATCAAGTAGTCTCGTTACGAACATGCACCAGAGCTGTCTACGAGAGGCGGTAAGGACAGGCCACCGTTAGGACTTTCTGCGTCATCTCTCAAAGTGCATTTGCTAGGTTGGAAAATGAACCCGGTTGATGTTGTGTGTTGCTAAGGTGTGCTTTCTCTGTTGTATTCAATGTACAGTTCTTCGATGGAATTATAAAGAACCTACGAAGAATGAGCAAGAGATTGAATACAGTATAATGTTGCAGGCAAAGGATCATCCACTCTTGCCCAACAAGGAATCGGGCGGGGGGGATAGGGACATTAAATGATGGGTGAAAAGGGACGTCACCTTAAACAGTTAGTTTCTCAACAGTTAGTCCCTCAAAATTTTCTGAAACATTACGTTGGCAGTTAAGACAACATTTACAAGCTAATCATCACAAACTATGTCTTTATGCACGATAGTAATGAAGAGAACACAACTGTTACAATGTAACCCCCTTAATATCACCTAGGTTAATATCACAGCCCGCTTATTATCACTTCAGTTTGAGAACCACGCTCTGTCATAATGAACTATTTGTACATCCGCTTAAAATACCACGACCCGCTTATTATCAAGATTTTTTGACTGGAAGCCATAGTGATATTAATGAGGTTTCACTGTAATATATTTGGTGAAATTCCTCTGAAGTTTTCATATGATTACGGTAGAGTACGTCTCTTACTGATCTCGTCATTTTGTACTACATTGAACAAAACTGCGTCTATACGACCGGTCATTAAAAGTAAGAGAATCGCCTTTATGATCGACTGACCCTCTACATATGTGCCACGGTTCTACATGAAACAAGGTAAACGACAGCATTGACCTTACCATCAGAATCCTCGATGAAGGGCATGAAATTTGTACAACTTTCTCATTACAAAATCCATCCTGCGGACGATGGAGAAAAGAATGCATAGATCGAATCAGAAGGTGGAACTGTTACCGCAAGACACCGTCTCTTGGATTGACCTTTCTAAGCACTTATAACATATGTACATATCGCAGTACATTATTCACTTATGCATGAAAGGTCCTTGCACTGCCATACCTATCATTTTTATTACATTAACTTCTAATATACAGTGAAACCTGTCTATAACAGTCACCTCTGGGACCTGAGAAAAATGACCTTCATAGACAGGTCATTTTAAAATAGATAGGTGGTCTTTCTGTCCAGATTGATTAATCATTTTGTAGTTACGAAGAGTGGCATTTATACACAGGTGGCTGTTCTATAGAGGTGGCGGCTAATGTAGGATTGTAGGTGTGATTGTATATGAAAAGACCACTCGTTCGGTCTCTTCTGGCTGACTGTGCCAAAGAACAGGAAGAACAACCAAAAAGTTAGTTTACAATACAAAGTTCGCCGCATTCAGCGACCACCTGACTTGATATATTATCTGGCATTTGTCCAAATCTTTGGGTGGTCGTTGAAGATTAATTTCACAGCATGATGATATATCACTCACCTTCACAAGAAGGGCAATGTTCGTTCCTGATTTAGAAATGTTGTGAATTTGGCTGTAGTCATAGGACCAGCTCATGGACCAATTGTCGAACAGACGACCTTGAGAGACTCGAACGACGCGTCTGAAAATAATTATCATAAATTACAACAATGAAATTCAAGCAATTGACCGTCAAGTCGCACGAACAGTCGAATCCGGAAGATCGAATTCCATATTACATGGGAAAAATAAAGTTCCTGAAATCAACAATGGTAACTTCTAGAAGTTTAATAGAACATTTGTGAATGTCAATACCAAATTAAGTGTAATTAATGTCATAATTAATCCATAAGAAAAGTCCTACCTTGTTGTTAGCACAATGGCCACAGAGTCCTTATCGCCCGATGTAAACACGTGACTCCTGTAGAAATCGTCAGGGGCACACATGGGATCTACGGACTGATAAAGGTTAAACGCTCGCTTTAGAGACCAAGCCATGTCAAACAGAGCAGGTAGTGTGCTAAAAGGAGCAGCTGCCTGACAAAGACAACGGATAGTACTCGAAATAATGTGTTGGTGTGGTCTCATAATTAGGACGTCTAATTGCCAATCAGGGGTCCCAGGTTCTAATCCCATCCAAACCGACAGGTGCACAACTGAAGCTTATTCTACAGCTTGCAGTTGGCCATCGAATGGAGGCCATCGTGCACGACGCAACCGCGCACTGATAGTAGAGGTAGTTATAACCTCGCAATGATGCTGAAATATTCCTGGAAAGAAAGTATTGTCTACAATTGAAGTTAANGTAGCGCGCCACGGCCGCGCCAGCTCGGCACAAGCGCGGCACATGACAAGCTCGGTGTATAACGCAGGCCTAAGAGAATCGCCTTTATGATCGACTGACCCACTACATATGTGCCACGGTTCTACATGAAACAAGGTAAACCACAGCATTGACCTTACCATCAGAATCCTCGATGAAGGGCATGAAATTTGTACAACTTTCTCATTACAAAATCCATCCTGCGGACCATGGAGAAAAGAATGCATAGATCGAATCAGAAGGTGGAACTGTTACTACAATACATCGTCTCTTGGATTGACCTTTCTAAGCACTTATAACATATGTACATATCGCAGTACATTAATCACTTTTAAATGCATGTCCTTGCACTGCCATACCTATCATTTTTATTACATTAACTTCTAATATACAGTGAAACCTGTCTATAACAGTCACCTCTGGGACCTGAGAAAAATGACTTCCATAGACAGGTCATTTTAAAATAGATAGGTGGTCTTTCTGTCCAGATTGATTAATCATTTTGTAGTTACGAAGAGTGGCATTTATACACAGGTGGCTGTTCTATAGAGTTGGCGGCTAATGTAGGTGTGATTGTATATGAAAAGACCACTCGTTCTGTCTCTTCTGGCTGACTGTGCCAAAGAACAGGAAGAACAACCAAAATGTTAGTTTAAAATACAAAGTTTGCCGCATTCAGCGACCACCTGACTTGAGATATTATCTGGCATTTGTCCAGGTCTTTGGGTGGTCGTTGAAGATTAATTTCACAGCATGATGATATATCACTCACCTTCACAAGAAGGGCAATGTTCGTTCCTGATTTAGAAATGTTGTGAATTTGGCTGTAGTCATAGGACCAGCCCATGGACCAATTGTCGAACAGACGACCTTGAGAGACTCGAACGACGCGTCTAAAAATAATTATCATAAATTACAACAATGAAATTCAAGCAATTGACCGTCAAGTCGCACGAACAGTCGAATCCGGAAGATCGAATTCCACATTACATGGGAAAATAAAGTTCCTGAAATCAACAATGGTAACTTCTAGAAGTTTAATAGAACATTTGTGAATGTCAATACCAAATTAAGTGTAATCAATGTCATAATTAATCCAAAAGAAGAGTCCTACCTTGTTGTTAGCACAATGGCCACAGAGTCCTTATCGCCAGATGTAAACACGTGACTCCTGTAGAAATCGTCAGGGGCACACATGGGATCTACGGACTGATAAAGGTTAAACGCTCGCTTTAGAGACCAAGCCATGTCAAACAGAGCAGGTAATGTGCTAAAAGGAGCAGCTGCCTGACAAAGACAACGGATAGTACTCGAAATAATGTGTTGGTGTGGTCTCATAATTAGGACGTCTAATTGCCAATCAGGGGTCCCAGGTTCGAATCCCACCCAAATCGACAGGTGCACAACTGAAGCTTATTCTACAGCTTGCAGTTGGCCATCGAATGGAGGCCATCGTGCACGACGCAACCGCGCACTGATAGTAGAGATAGTTATAACCTCGCAATGATGCTGAAATATTCCTGGAAAGAAAGTATTGTCTACAATTGAAGTTAANATTCTAAATCAGTTCCTCTTTATCTGACATTTTCAGATAATTGGATCTCTAAACAGAACAGGGGCCTTATTCATGGACCAGGACTAACGCGTAGTCGGGGACTAAAAATCTAGTCCGGGTTAAATTGCTAAAGTCTGTATATGGAAGTTGAGAGTTGGTCCTTGGCTATGCTTTAGTCCCGGCCTGAATAAGACCCTGATTGCGATTCCCTCGACACGTTTATTGAACGTCATATCAGGCGTGCAAGAAAATAGTTTTGTGCGACTAAATTACGAAATTACTTTTCCACAATCAATGTATTTTACTGCTTGAACTTCCATAAAACATTTGCCATATATTGCGCCTATCTCGGTTATGAGGAGAGTAGACCAGAGAATGAAATAAATATGATGATGATGATGATAGTTCAATGAAGTGTCCAGCATGATCCTATATCCTTTAGTACCTTCAGCAGTCCAAATCCTTCCGCTTTCGTCTGGTCAAAGCACTCCAAAACCTACAATGTCACATCGTCAATACTGAGAGTAATACAAGAAACGAGAAACGAGCGTTATCGTCAATACTGAGAGTAATACAAGAAACGAGAAACGAGCGCTATGATGCAAATGTAATAATCTGTATGCCTTGTATGTTAATTGCTTCCCTGTAAACCTCGTTCATATGTCTTAAATATACAGCTATCTATCTATCTACAATGAGGACACCATGAAGAAAGGACTCATATTGCTCTTGATAACTCTCACAATTCATTTGATCAATGTCAAAACAGACCTCATCTGGGTACGTTATTCGCGGAATTCGAATCCTGCACACGATATCTTGACCTCCTTGTTCAGCAAGCCTGAAAGAGAGGTTACATGTCATGAAAGAAACTACCGTGAAACGAAAAACATGCATTAATTGTGGACAACAACATGCAGAGGGAATAGAAGCTACCGTNTACTGAAACTCATTGGACTGAAATCAAGGAATTCACTTCGCAAGGAAATGAGGGATGATCAATTTCGCAATGAACTATACTTGAACATTTTTAATTAGCTGTAATTAGATTTTATTACATAGTCTAGCAATTCTACATTTTAAAGTAACCTAGATTCTTTCTGTTGTTTTGGGAGCTTTTGCTATTCTGTACTGGTCGCGAAACTGCATTTGAATGGTGTGATGGTCTTGTTGTTGTTGTTTTTGCTGGATGTAATGTTCAGCAATCCGATGAACAACCCTTTACTAACCTTCGCACGCCGTCAAGTGTGCTGGTCACCAGGTCAATCACACCACCGGTCGGTTTAACGAGTAAGCCAAGGATACCACTGCCAACGCCTTTGAAGAAGCCCTCCACACCTCCATGGCGAGCACCTTACACGAAAGAGAAGCAGCAGAGAAATGAAAACCAACTCTGGAAAGATAGCATTGCTAAGAAAACGGGAAGACAATGCAATAAATAAAGTGGACATGAACTGCAAATGGAGCTCCTTGGAATATTAAAATTAATCTGATCTGCAGCCGACTAACTATCACTTCAAGGTAAAAACCAACAGCACCTAAAAGATGTAACACTTGCATTTTCAAAATCAGCTAGAATAGGTCCACTTTGAATCTGGATTATCTGCATTGAGATCATCCAATTCAGATACCTTGGATTGGTTTCGTCACCATGCCAGAAAGTCCAAAGACAACACCCTGTCAGCAGAATGATGCAGAACAATCACTTGATCAATCAATCAATCAATCGATCAATCAATCAATCAATCAATCAATCAATCAATCAATCAATCAATCAATCAATCAGTCAATCCATGAAAAAGGCAAAGCCTATAAACATTGCTCTCCAGACTGCTTGATCGACTGATCGATATATTTATTGTTTGAATGATTGATCAATTGGTTGATCGATCGAAATGTATGAAATAAGCCGAAAGAGAATATAGAAATTGATCGAATGAGACGCACCATTGCCAAATGCTTTCCACCAGCTGCGACACTTGATGTAAAATCAGTTGGATCATTCCTCATGTTCTCTCTTCGTTTCTGCGAAAGAATCAAACAGAATATTGAAAAAGATGATAATGGAACAAGGCACGCAACTAAACATTGTCACTTCGTGATTGAATCCGCGCAGTATAATCATACCCTCTGGTATTCTTTGTCAAATGACAGAGCAGCAACGGCCGTTCCCAGTTGATCTGTGATGCGTGAAAATGCGTTGGCAGTCCCACCTATAACGATCAAATAATAGCAAAATGGGTCAACATCAATTAAATCTTACCACTGTAGAATGTACACCCTCTTGTTACAAGAAAGAAGCCAAATTAGTCTCAGTAGGCAGACCCCTGACTGCTCCATCCGAATGTAGTACGTCCAATCCTAGGTCAGGATCTACACATTCAATTCAGGTGAAGGAGTATCTGGCAGTTCATGTAGTACATGTTCCTTCTACTGCATGCGATATGTTTACATAATTATAAGATGATCTGCATATATAACCACATTAAACATGCAATGTACTACAAACTAAGGTATTAATAGTATACTACAAAACTTCATAGATAACTGCTTGCATAAACAATTGGAATTTGCATGTATCCAACTTCCAAATAAGCGACGTGTCAATAGAGAAGAAAATAACAAGGAGGTGAGGGTATGGATATAAGTCACCAAGGAAACAGCAGGGCAGTATTATATAATAACAATATACTGAATGTTGATTTGTCTTTCCTTGGCGTTACTTTGTCAGCTGCGTCTGACGGCGATTCACGGCGTAGTTCATGTAACAAGTAAATCAAGACGAAAAGGGACGGCTTCTTCATGTAGAGGATCGTATATATATAGTCGAAAATCGTGATAATGTCACTATGTTTTCCAGTCGAAAATCATGGTAATAAGCATGTCGTGATATTAATCGGGCTAAAATAGTTGATTCTGACAGAGCTTCGTTCTCAAAGTAAAGTGATATTAACCGAGGTGATATTAAGCGGGTTGTGAGATTAACCGAGGTGATATTAATGGGGTTACACTGTATTATTATTATGCCTCGTCCCATATCAAGCTCTTCAATTCATCACTGAACTGATCAATCTGTTACTACACATACCAATCGTATGTCCCAGCAGACTGCGCACACCAGTCGCTAAGCCTTGCGCAAACTGCTGCGGTCCTTCAACAACACCCTGGCGACAAAAGAACAGAATAAAGATTACGAGGAATATATTTGAGATCATGTAACACTCTTTGAAAGTATTCCACATTGGATTAGCTTTTGCAGTTGATGTGACGCACGCGACCATAACTGCATTGAAAAAATATTTCTAAACAAGAATATTTCTCTTGTTTCAAGTATCAATTTTCTTAAAATGAGACTTAGTCGGTGGAAGAACAATATCAATATTCACATTTGGCTAAGAAATTTGTGGCTTACAGCGTGGACAAGTATTTGTTTACTAGATTTAAGAATAATATTCCTTGAGATGAGAAATGTTGATATGAAAGGGGTTATCACTGTATACAAATTCAACTGTAGGATGGTTATTTAACTTATTTCAATCAACATGAAATATATACGTGACAATTTCCTGTCATTGGTATGTATACCTGGTATGGCTCATAGAAGAGATCTTTGAATCCTTTACCAATGTCCGTGATTAAACCATACGGATTACCGAGCACATCCAATCCAAGCACAAGAACGTGGAATTGCTTGACAGCCTGAAAAGAAAAATACACCATTTATGAAAACGGTCGCTCATTTACTAGCAAAAAATCGTGGGTAGAGCTCTAGAAGATAGAAATAAAATCAACTTGCGCTAACGTGGCAATTTCAGCGACGACAATGTTGTGGCTCGCCAAACATAGCTATTAGCTAATCAGATTGCGAGAAACTAATAGTGTGCATTTCTAGCAAATTGTTCTCCTTGGCACATAACTGTCTCTTGACTTGGCCGTACGTGGGCTTGAAAATGTGATTGTAAGTATACTTTTCAGCAACACAACCATTCATCGATATAAAAGAATCTAAGTTGGTCTTCAACTGGCTGTTTCATAACATATTGATGACCATACCTGTAAAGTGTAATGTCGCGATGCTTCGGCAACCAGTTGATCGCTTGTCAGCAAAAGATCTTGGCGCTCAAAGAAAGCTAGCCTAAACGAAGTGAGTGGAAACAGGTCAATAATGATACTGTACATGCCAAACTGTATCGATACAATAAGCGACAAGATCAAAAGTGCGAAGGAGCCTCGGCATAGAACCCTTCAGGCTGCAGTGTATGTAACCCAAGGTGCAACCCTTGACTGAGTTGAAGTTCTATCTGCTCTTTCACAGAGGTAAAGTATTCAATCTACGATATTACTTAAACGCCAACTATACAGCGAAATGGATTTAATACGCGAACAGAAGCTGCCACGTTGAAATAAAAGTGAACATCTAATAAAGTCACTTAAAGTGTTAGTGGGACCGAAGCAGACGTACCCCTTGAGAGACACATAATTGATGGTCTATTCAAGTAAATGGTCCGTCATACTGTACAACGAGACATTAGTTGACAAAGCTGACACACATATGGACATGTTGACGTGCATGTGGCCGAGGCAGATATGCTAATACCTAATACATGATGGACTGACAAGGCAACATTGCGACAACTCCCACTAACCAAGCACCGACGCCAAAAACTCATCTGATGGCGATGAGTTTAACCTAATACAAGATGGACCATTGACAAGGCATCCATTGTCTAATTGTCTCACCATCGGCCATCGCAATACTCGTACCTTATATCGGCATCAGACACTTCAGTGAATGTCACTCCGACGGCTTTTATCATCCAGTTGAGAGGGTCTTGCTTATTCTTCACAGAAGATCCGCCTGTTCCTTGCAGCGTGAAACTCAAATGGATCTAAAGCGAAAAATAAATTCTGCAAACACGTCTCCTCCATCGCAAAGTCAATTAGAAAAAGTAGCCCTTAGCACTCACTGTAAATTATTTTATGCTGTACGTAGGTGTAGGAAATCTTACCTGTATTCCCCTGTCATTAATTTTTTATTGATGACAAATATATCAAAAATCAAAATCAAAATCTAAAAATCAACAACAACAACAACAACAACAACAACAACAACAACAAAATCTGATCTTCAAATGTTTTACTTCTGGCAACTATAAACTTCTTTTAAATGCTTACACTACCTATGTACGACCAGTTCTTGAGTCAAATTCACCAGTTTGGAATCCCTACCTTTTAAAGGACATTAAAGCTTTAGAAAAAGTTCAAAGAAAGTTTACAAAACGAGTATGTATGCATTTGCAACAAGAAGTGCTTTGTTACAAGGACCGCCTAAATATTTTAAAGCTTGATAGTTTAGAACTCCGTCGAATCATGGTCGAATCCAGCTCGACTTGAATATGGCATACAAAGTTATGTACGGTGTGGTTGATCTTCCCGAAAACAGTTAACTCTGTTTGCAAGACTGCAATCACACAACACGTGGTAATTCAAAGAAGCTAACGCCATCAGCCATTCCTGTTAATAGTTCTACGCTATATTCTTTCAGTAATCGAGTCCTTCCTGTATGGAATTCCCTTACCGATGATGTTGTCACCTCTGTTTCATTTTCTGTTTTAAACGTCGTTTAGATTCTGTAAATTTATCGCGCTTTTGTAAAAGTTATTAGGCTGCACGCACCTTGGCTGCACGTATAGTGTAAGTAGTTTTACTTTCCTGTGCTTGCCTGTCAATCATTATTACTTATTTTGACAAATCAAATCAAATCAAAAAACAAAAACACATTAAAATGCACGCCTACCTTCAGTGGAGATAGGTGCAAATATTCAATCAGCAGGATAGAAGACTTTTTGTTGACCTACAAACAACCAGATTAAAGCCAACAAATTACCAATGGTCCTTCCACGATCATCAATAATTTCACTGTGTAGTAAGTTTACACGCACTGCTGTTCCGATTCTCTCTTTCAACATGGCATTGACAATTTCCATATCTTGCTCAAACAAAGGTTCCTAAAGAGGATACAAAAAAACAACGAAAGACTCAGAACAAGAGAAAATGACGTAAACACAATGCAATGACTAAGTAGAAACAACTCTCAAGCCTATATGTTTAAATAATTATTCTCCTTGTGAAATTGGTATCAAACCAACAGAAATCACACACAGTTATTCACACTAGTTTCAAGCGGACTGTTGCTGTTGGCATCAGCTACACACCCAGAGACTATGGAAAGAGGATCGTCTTCGGTTAGCCTAAATATTTGTGTTTTACCTGAAGTATAATAGTACATTAGCCACTGTCTGCTTGTAGCCGTAGACAAACCTGTTTCAAGCAACCACTCAAGGGACGAAAGTGGTCTTCTAACACAGGTAGGCCCTGAATATATATCTAATCATTGTATACTTGCATATTTTAAAGAAAAATTGAAGGTGGCCTCTAGAGACAGGTGGTCGAATAACATAGAGTGCAACATATCAGCTCATTAAAAAGCGTTTATGGCTTCAAGGGCACTGAACACGGGCGACTGGGCCAGGAGTCAAACCGGGGACGCCTTATTGGCAACTGAACATCCACCACTAGACAACACCAACACATTTGACAATTTGTGAGGATCCGCATTCATTTGAATAAGGTAAGGGCTGCTTAGGGAAAGGCAAGTAATAGCCCCTTTACACAGGCATTGGGAAGGTGACCATGAACACATATCTCACTTGCATGCTGGCAATCATATCATCATCATCATCGTCTTTATTTAGGGAGGCTATCCTGATAAGCTCTCGCTTGTCTCCCTCAGGGCCCTCCAATCACACCTTCTCCATTTCTTTTCAATGTAGCAACAAACACACCAGAAACCTCAGAAATAGAACTGGACCAAAGGTGTTCACACATGATTGCCACCACTAAACAGCCAACAGTAAGCGTAGCTTCATCGCAAGTTATTTAGAAGAGCAGAAGCATGATTACATACACACATACCTCGTCCAACTCATCAACGTCCGGTATCACAAAACTCAAAGCCCCTTCAAGAAAGCCACGGTCAACTTTGAGGTTCATTTCCTGAACTAACAACTTGAAGTATCTAGAATAAAAACAATACAAGCCAAACTCAACGTATGAATACATTCCTTCGGTAAGATTAAAGCTGTGACAGCGGGCACCTCTGCAGAGAAATCATTAGTTCCAAGTAGTATTACCATTCCTATGTGCTTCAGCTAGTAAAAGCACCATAACACAGCATAGATGAGCACTAATTCTAATTCTCTGAAAAGATTCATTGAACAATGTTGGGCACGGCCAACAGAAAGAGCATGTTTTGTGTTTCTTGAAGAGTGGGCTAAAACAAGATAAATTGGCTTTGCAATTCCTGTAAGACATGTCTCATGTCTACTGATGTTTTCTTTTAATAAACCTAACCTACAGAAAAGACCATGCCTACTAAACCAAACCAGCAGAAACGGACTACGCGTTTTGTTAGGAACATTGACGATGATCACCTCGGACAGATAAACTTAAATGGACTTACTTGATAATTGTTAGATTTTCAGCAGTTCCAGAAATGAATGACCCTTCGATAAAAGGCTTGATACCTAGAATCAAGAAACACCAGGTAATAGCACATAGCTTTCAAGTGTACGACCGTTGGTAACAGGCGCCATTAGTGACAAAGACAAACCTGTCTCTTAGTAAACATCACAGCAAACAAACGAAACCAAGGACCGACACAAGCATGCAGGTTGAATCTAATAAAACTGCTCTTTCGGGACTTCTAAAACAGGTTTGACTGTACTACTAAATATGACGAAACTTCCATGGGCCTTCTGACATGCAGTTACTATGGTAACCCGTGAGTACATGCAGTGGACTGGGGCGTTGATTTTTGTTTGTTTGTTTTTCTGTCATCTTTATAATGTTACCACCAATGGCTGTGATTAGGCATCTTATTGCTATCATTGCATTGAGGCAAACTACAGCAGGGAAACCATTACGAGTATTGACTTTTGGGATAGTACAAAAGGAAAAAAATATCATAGCATGATCCTGATACTGAGAACTAAGCATCTCGTATGATATCACCACAAGCTCTATTGAGGAAGCGCAGTCCTAGTGCATCTCGGGATGCAAGTGTTTTCTGGCACGTTATTTTGAGTTGAAATCGACAATTTTGACAGCTAGGAACAATCCCTGAAATTGACCATCATTGACAAGAGTACGGCTGATTGCGTTTCAAACAAAGCATTTTCGTGGCGTCTCCACATTCGGCAGAGGTCAACTCAAGTCAACTATATACCAGGGACTGCGCATGGCGGATTGCCTAGCAATCCCATTGATATGTGCTGTTCTGTGAACTACTTTCTCCATCTCGAAAAACTCCACATCAAATATACATTGAAAAAGTATTTTCAAAACAAGAATTGTTTCCTTGTTTCAAGCATCGATT
This sequence comes from Calvadosia cruxmelitensis, assembly GCA_900245855.1. Classification (NCBI taxonomy): domain Eukaryota; kingdom Metazoa; phylum Cnidaria; class Staurozoa; order Stauromedusae; family Kishinouyeidae; genus Calvadosia; species Calvadosia cruxmelitensis. Next base: position 22,261 of record OFHS01000252.1, read on the forward strand.
TTCTTGAAATAAGACTTGGTCGATGGAAGAACAATAGCAATATTCATATCTGGCTTAGTAATTTATGACTTAGAGCGTGCACGAGTATTTGTTTACTAGATTTGAGAATAATATTCCTTCAAATGAGAAATTGAGAATTTTTTTCTCAAAATGGGAACATTATTTTTTGCAGTATGTGAGACGTACCCATCTCTTTCACAACCGTTGGTGCAAGAGGTGTTGGATAAAGTACGCAAGGGTATTCAGCATCATACTGCTGATTATCAACCTGTAAGAAATCATAAAACAAAATAAAGTATTAAATTGTCATAGTGAAAGTTGGTTTAACGTGGCATTCTAACTACACACCAGTCACAACATGTAGAATAGTCATCAAAACCTATCAGAACGTTCTGCACAAGGAGTTACAGAATGCACTGACAGTAAAAACAAGGACAACCAGAGTTTATGCAGACCAAAAGACGTGCTTCCAACGTCAACAATGTGACGAACAAGCTTGTGTCCATGACGTAGAAAGCAGCCGGACGAAAATTTGCTAGGCTAAAGCAGGGCCAGCCCGGTCAAGAAATCCCCACATAGACAATTGACAAAAGTAGCCCACAGAAATGTTGACCGGGCTGGCCTTCCTCATGTGAACAGGCCCTTAAAGCCTTGATGTATAGACCTCTGGTAATCAGATGTGATATTGCAGTCTATGCCCAATTGCCTATGGAATGGAATGTAAGTCTTACAGCACATGCAGCGTAAGCATGTCAGTGACGTCACCTATCTCTTGACATCTTAATTGACTAAACTCTAATTGCCATACTGGTTTTGCTAATTAACCGTGCTCAATATCTCACATCTCAGTTACATTTGCAGAAGGAAATCAGCTATGTTAGACTGCCGTAAGTAACCAAGTCCAAAGCATAAACACTTCTTCTGGTGACATTTCAACAGCAGGCTCGGAGCAATAACCAGCCTCACCTGCAAGCGATACAGTCGGGTATGGACACTCATGTGAAATGGTGACATGGCGTACTGTAGCCATACAGCTGGCTCATATTTCCTCACAAGTTCTCCACGATAAGGACGCAACAGCACCATATCTGTGAGGTTTGCCTAACAGTGAAAAGTTGAAAGAAAAATAACAGTAAATTATCTATCTTAATCAAAATGTAACTCACATGGAAACACATTTTCATCAGTTCAAAAGCTAACAGTGTACTCATGACTCCTTTAGGGCAACGTTTAACAACGTGTAGATGCATGGTGATGGGTTGTTGGTGACAGGTTCCATGCTAGCAGTGTACAATGCATGCTGCATACTGTATCTCCCACCGACCTTTGGATGGATGAGTTATATAACTATTACAAGGCGAGAGGGCAATATGCAAGGCAACGGGTAACGATGAAGCAAATGCTTTTACCGTAAATTTCTCGTAATTGGCCGTGTTGACACCATTCTTATATGCATCTTCAAGGAAGGTGCCCAATCCAACATCGACCGTGGTCCATTCATCTTTTCCTTCCATCTTGATTTCCCAAGATGCTGTTGCCCTGCAAAAAGCAAGTTGAATTTATCTGAAGTCTGAAGTGGTATACAACAAGGACAATGAGGTCCGCATTGTTCTTTGTATGGCAAGCAACTAACGTTGTTACTGGTACTACGCATCACACCCACCACAGCTATAGATTTCGAAAAAGATAATAAAAACTATCAGGTTTCAAAACACAATAAAGTGCCTGCCAGAACTATAACTGATGGTCAAGAATAAATCATCATTTAAACATTAATACATTAATTAAACATATTAGATATTTGATGTCCCCCGCCAGCCGTCATTGCCCTTGGCTCTACCTCGCGCAACAATTTGATCTTGGGTCAACAAACTCACTGTTGCTCTTGTTCCTAATAACTAAGTGACAAATAAAAACTAATAATGCAGTATGGTTTCAAAGAATAAAACTACAAACAGCCATTATATGAAATAAACAATGCCTAAAAGACATATGATGTTTTAACAAACCCTGTCAGACTGATGTATGCGATCTCCATGGGTGTGGCATTCACAAGTGAGACACCAACGCCTTGCATCGACACAAACAACTCCATCGAGACATATTCTTGACCACTTGTCTACAATAGAAATGTAACAGAATACAGAATTTGAAGTAAATATTGACAGAAAGATAAACAAATATAAAATCCTTGGCAAAACTATGCATGGTCGAGGAGGTCCATATTCTAGCATACCTCGCATTGCGAAACTCCAACAACTAAAATGGTCACAATGGGGTAAACAGGGGTACAGCTTCATTATTTAGCTCTGTAATTTCAACCACAATTATGATAGCTCCATCTGGCTTTGGAGAGGAATTGACTTCTTCAATTGTTCAACTTACTAGTTTAACCAGTAGAGAAGTATCAAGTACCATGCAGCCCAATTTGTTTAGTGACCACCTGTCTCAAGTGAATTGACTCTAAATTTGCTCACATAGACATTAATGTTTAAAATAAATTGAACTTTTTATAATATAATTGGAAAATACCAAAGTAACAAATATTAAATTATTCATTCACGTTGCTATAGCTACAACATTTACTGCAAAGACTACAGAGGAGAAATGTAGCAAACTTAGAGACCAACAAATTTATTGTAAATCAAATGATTTTAAGCAAATGCCATGCCCTTAGACTTACCGAGCGCAACTTCCGAAACATGTCCAAGTCTTTTGTGAATGTGAGGACTCTTTGACTGCCTCTTAAGTGACACATCCAATAAACAGCCTCAGGCGCATCACCTCTACTGACGGCACTCGTTGACGTAGGACTCAACAATGCACCAGTCTCACTTTCAAGGCTGCCTTCGGTTGACTTTTTACAAGAACCAAAGCAGGATTTCCAACAGGAAGAACGTCTGCGGGCTTTGGTACTCTTTTTCTCTGTTTTAGGCATGGGGAGCAGAGCAAGTGGAAAATAACCAACCGAATCCTAAAACAAGATGGCAAAATAAGGGATACATTTCTAGACCTTTACTGCACAATGTCATATAAAAATGTTCTTCAAGTCATCAAATCCAATACTTGATCCATTTTCAAATAACTACACTTAGAACTGTTACTGCAATTTCATTTTCTTTGAATTGGCCAATTGGCAAACATGATGGGTACCTAAACCAGAGAACGCATGCTCTATAAGTTGTTCAACAGATATTCCTAAACCAAAGTAGCTCACTACGATTGTGTACAATATCATACATTATGAATAACATTGTGAGAGCAATTACAGAACGTGGCAGGTCTGTTGATAATGCACAACAACGACAACAGACAGTTCAAATGCTTTTATATTAACCATAAACCAACTAATTTAATTGAAAACTCTCAATTCGTAAAGAGTATCTACTGAGTTACAGCTTACAAACTGGCTATATGGGCTCATTGAGCTGCGTTTGATATGAGCGCTGTCATATTTATAACAATGAGAGCAATTGATGATTATCAATAAATGATACTGAAATGATACATATATATTTCATAAATTGTATATGTGATCATGATATTAGAATTCAGATACAGGTTGAGTGAAATAACAAACAAAACATATTTACAGGATTACAAACATCTCATACGAACAAATTCTTGCCAGGTTCTTAAAAATGATCAAATTCGTCAACCGAACATCTTTGATGTAATGATGCAATTTTTATACAGTTTTATGCACAGTTTGAAGCTTTATTTCAAATTTTTGGTCTGACGATATATTTACTGTAGATAGTTAACAGACGCACGCTTGTAACATAGAAAGTTTTAACTCTAGGTATGTAATTAGATAAAGTTTTATGATTCTTTTATTTCACCGTATATAATGTACAATTTCTGTTTAATGTTGATTCTTGGAATTCTGTAAAACATATCTTTATTGGTAACTGTTTACAATCATTGTAATGACTTGTACCCAGCTGAATACGAGAGAAAAAATAAAATACATTATTATTATTATTATTATTATTATTATCATTATTATTATTATTATTATCTCATACGTTCATATGCTTGTTGTTAGGCATGTCCTAAACATGTAGTTTAGAAATGTACTAGTAAAACAGAGGCGATTAAGTAAACATACACTTTCAAACACTACTAAATCTTATTTCTAAAATAATAATTAGCTTGAATGAATACACTGCACATCTTTAACTGGATCAAGATAGACAACATTCAATACGTCACTTGGCTATTTAATTCTTGCAATCCTTAGACCTTACCGATGTCAATGCAATGGAATGAATATTTGTGTTCCATTGTGGTATCAGCCATTGCAGTGTCTTTTCTTTTGTGAGGTCATCCCAGTTGTACTTGACGCCAGTGAATGACTCAATGGCAGTTGGTGTAGCAATGCCTCTAAAACAACACAGTGCAAACAAAACTGACTGTTGAAATCTTTCGAAGAAATTATGTCACCAGTATAGAAAGCATAATAAGTGAAAATAGGAATAAAGGCAAAACGATGCCAAAAGTGATGGCATGTAACACATTACAATGAAACTTCTTAAGGATCACCAAAGGGCACAATGACAAGCTGTATCTTAACACAGATGGCTGCTTAACACAGGTAAATTATATGGCCTGAGCCTTCGTTAAGGGACAACTTGGGGATGGCAGACTGGTCGTTGTAGACAGGTGGTCTTTCAAGGCAAGTTGCAACTGATAGTGGTAAACACTGTAATAAATCTACCAATTTCAACATTCTGCTCTCACAAAACAGCACCATCCATAGTAAATAAAAACTCTTCCCTGCTACATAAATGTACCAAATCATGGATGTACTCGATAGGGATATATACGGCTTGTACGCAAAATTCACTAATGGCAGTAGAACAATTGAATTTTATATGCCACAAATCTATCCCAATGTTCCATAAAAGTTCATTTCAATAAGTACAAGCTAACTCTAGTAAGACTCAAGGCAGCTCAAGGTTAAACTGGCTTTCCTGTTGTGTTAGTTTGACAGTTTGCTTTCATCTTTAAAGGCTTTGTAGTGTGTGACGAATACAACAATCACAGTTTCAGAACATCTAACTGAAATTGTCCCTGATGTTAGGTAGTTAAATTACAACAAGCATGGCTTGGAGGCTGCAATGTCTATCTTGCATGAACAAGACCATGGCTTGACTCTCATTTGTGACATCATAAAATGGTACGAGCTGCTTTCAAGCCTAGCTGAGCACACCAGGCTATACGATTATCGAACCCCTCTTGTAGATTCAAATATCTTGCTCTGGCAGCAGAGCCATAGAATGCTAGATGGGTGTCATCCTATATGACTTTGAAGCATGCATACTTGGGCTGATCTGCGGCTAAGTAGGTCCTGATTCTACATACAGTCAAACTTGTATTAGCGACCCCATCTATAGAGCATCCACATGTGTACAAAGGCCACTCTTCATAACCCTAACATGACATTTTCTACGACTTTTACAAAACTCAACCTTGACAGAAAGGACATCTTAACAAGAGAAGAGCATTTAAAATCTGCAAACCAATTCAATCTTATCGGTTATGTTACGCACTTTTGCTGTACTTCCAGAACAACACCATTGCAAAAGTTCTCGATAAGCACTGGTACAGTTGCATCCAATAAAGGTTTGAATGTAATGATGAAAGATTGTCCAACGTGACAAACATCAACAGCCAATGAATTGTCAGCACTGAGACGAAGTAATGAATTGTGTCCTTTTCCAAACGGAAATGGCTGTGAGGTGTATTCGTCATTGACTAACTTCAGATACATCACACGCCTTGTGGTTTGAGGCCAAAATGAGAGCACCTAGTAGCAGAAGAAGACATTTACAAAGCAGTAATTGACATTACAAACAAATGAGTATGAGTATGAGTATATATTTAAACCATATCGTAAACGAAATACAAAACAATTGAATACAGAAAGTGTGAATAGCAAGTAAGTTGGCTACATGATATGATCATGGGTCATCCCTTAAGTACAAATTTGCTTGTTTGTTCGGGAGACCCAAATGACGACCAGAAATGCATCATCACGATATCAACATACCTTCGTGGATGGATCCATATTTATAATATTTTAAATATTGCGTTTTACCTTTTAATTATTTACTTATCAATATCTTTTTACAGAAGCAGCCAAACTGGTATATCAGTTCCATCACATAAAAGCAACATCATCATATGTCCAATGCAAAAGTTATCATAAATGAGGACACGACATCTGCTACATTGCTAACCGAAACAAATAACAAAATGCAGCATTTGATTCTAGTCCATGATAATTAGCCACATGCAGTTCAAATAGATTTAGCAATTAAGTGGTTTAGACAATTGTTTCAAGCTGATATGGATATCTTTGACAGGCAAAACGGTGTTAGTGTGGAATTGACAAGGGTAAAAATTAGTATGTGTAGGCAGATGGACTCCTTTGTCCTACGAACAATAGGGCTGCATAAGCTGCTATTGTGTCTTATTTGTATTTGTTCAACCGTGACTTGTGAACCTTTGCACGTTGCTTGTTTGTCCACTGGCCGCCTTTGCCGTAAATATACAATTCCTGGTTCAATTGCTGTTGTTGACGCTTTCATAGTATGGCTAAATGCACTCTATGCAAATATAGCTTCAGCTGCCTCTGAGGAATGATTTAAGTACTTTGCATCCACAAATGCGTTTGGACCGCTCTCGGCAAACTGCAAACTAGGCAGTTGTATCACAAACATTATCACATCTTACGTCTGCAATGGACAGAAGGTGCCTTGCTTATTGACTTCCAATGTCAGGTAAGTGAGAAAACAACGATGTGACAAATGAAGATTACTCAATAACTAGTGACCACACCTCTCCCTTATCCAGCATCATCCAATCATCTTTGCCGTCTTCTAGGAACATCAAGCCGACCTGAAAAAAGAATTAAGGTTACAATATTTGAAAGAAATGGCAGGTCAAAATCCGACATAAATAGGCATTTACACAAGATATTAGAACCATTGAACATGCTAAATCAAATTGAGCCAAAAATAAATTTATGCTTGGTCTGGATTTCACACACAGTTTATGGAAGAAGGCAACAGTCTGTTTGTGAAATAGCAATTAACATATTGCAAGTTAAGGCAATGTCCTGGTAGGACAAAAGCAAATTTCTTGAATTCAGATTTCTTCTATAATGGTTTAAATTATCCCAAATAAAGTCAAAATGCAGCCTACATAATAGCTTACTTACCTCTGTCATGTTGGCAACAACAAATTGTGAATTGATTGTAATCAAATTCATGTTGCCAGTATTCGACACAACAACACTGACGTGGAGCTGTAGACAAACAAAGATTACAGTAAACAACACAACTAGGGCAATCACATACATATGTAATCAATATAATGGAAGTGAAAGGAAACTCTTGTCTGACAAAAGCCACGTTGCATCATGTATTGTAAATTAAGCCAGTTGAATGCAAATTAGATAACTCTTTTGACAGGTGTGCTTGTTTATGCATTATATGCTAAGGGCTTGAGAAAACTATACAAAGAGGGAGCAGAGATTATTATTCAATGTACAGACAATTATGATGGTATAACGAAGTAAATAATAACCAGCATTAAACTTATCACCATAGATAAGTTCTTTAAGTGTTTTACGTTTGGCTGGTGGGAGCTGCTTTCCCCTGAATGTTCATAGTTGAGATAATAAACCTGTCACAACAAACACAAGTCAAACTGCCAAGTCAGTGGAATTCCCATGATACATAATAAAGGATTTAAGAGAAAGGCATGATGGAGAAATTCCTCGCATCCCCAGCTATATTTACTGTGGTGCAAGGCCTAGTGTTCGAATTACAGTCGGTGCATAACTGGTAAAAGAAATGTCCAGGATCTAGCAAGCAGTGGCTATTGCAAGGATCTCCTGCTCAACCATGCTATCCAAGCCATACACACGGCAATGAGACCAACTGCAAGAATGCACCGTAACATGACATCCCCCAGACAGCAAGCTGTGCCACAATCACAAAAGCCTGAATTACGACCTCATAGCCAGCAGATTGATTGATTGATTGATAGTAGTCTTATTCGAAAACCCATAATCAGTTCTTGATACAATTGATTACTAATTTATGTTTACATGGCATGCAAATACTATACAGTACCACAACTGATTCTTGAGGTTTTTGTGCTCGTTAATTACATTAGTTTTCATTTAGTAGTTGCTCATGCAACGATACTATGATGAGAGTTTAACCTCATTTAAATTATATTTAACTACATAATGACTAACCCTTACGTTATCACAAAAGATCGTTAATAACGTAGCAACGTAGCAAATGTGTACACTTTGCTATAGTCAACCTGTAATAGCAGTCCGATTCACCTTCAGATGCAATATTTTGAGTCATGGTAAATCATAAGCCCAATAACGCAACATTGCAACATCACATCTAATCAACTGGCATCATGAAAACCACATGTTTATAGAGGCAATCATTAGCCTGTATTCAAGGGACCATTACAAAAGGTTTTACAGTATTTTCAACAGAAAAGAAACATTGTCACAACATACAATTTCGTCACAAAGGATGCCATGCGTGTAAGAAAGGCATTGCAATTGGCTGTTCTCACATGGCTATTTAACAAAGGCATTGCACATCAGTTTACAACAAAATCAATTTGGCAGGGTCTGTGACAGTACTCACATTGTAGATGTAGCCATCTTCTCGTTTACACTTGAGCAGCATTTCTACACCAACAGCATCAACCGTGAAACTGTCTGACCAACCGGAATTCATCAATCGAACGTGAAGCTAAAGAATAATCGAAACAGTTAGTAGCAGTAAAATCATCATTCACCACCATAGGTAAGTTGTTCTAACAGTAATAAATGACTTAAGGGCACTATGGAACCCATGAGAGTATGCAGTGGATTGGAGCATTCATTTTGTGCTTTTCTCACCTTTTCGCTTTCCTGACAACATACTGCCTTGCAATCAAAAGTGAAGTTCAATTAGTGTTGGCTTTGAAAATTTGACTTCATTTTGTTGTGGCAGTGAAAATGTCAAGTCGTTTTATATGTGAATACTAAGTAATAGGCTTTAAACAAACATACAAACAAACAAACAAGCAAACAAACAAACAAATACACAAACAAAGACACAAACAAACAAACAAACAAACAAACAAATAAACAAACAAACAAATAAACAAACAAACATACAAACGGACAAACAAATAAATAAACAAACAAACAAATAAACAAACATACAAACAAACAAACACACAAACAAACACACAAACAAACAAACAAACAAACAAACAAACAGACAGCAGACAGAAGTTTATGAAATATTGATACAGATCTTACAGGGGATACTTCATGTTGTTAAAGAAATCAATGCAATTGATCAAGCAAAAGTGCTGAATGTGTTGATTAAATGAATGTTAAAAGAATATTGTTTTCAGAAAGCTGTGCGACCTGCGGCCCTGCCATTATCTAACAATGCACGATAGGATACCGGGAAGTGTTAAAGAGGTATGCAAAATAAATTTACATGTGATCCTAAAGCATTACCAGTAGCAAATGAAGGGACAACATACCTTATTTGCAGACTTGGACTGGTAATTGATCAAGACGGGCTCATTCCCTTGGTGAGGACACTGGTAAACATCTCCAGACTTTGAAACCTATTACGAAAAATACACAATAGTTATAACAGATCAACACTTTGGCATCCACAATACTAAACACACTTCTGCCTGTCTGTCTGTCTGTCTGTAGGTCTGTAAGCGATGAAAACCAATCGTTTTGATTCATCTCTCTTTCGGTCTAAATCGGTCTAAATGTCCTTCGTTTCCTGTCTTGTACGCCAACCTCGTTGGCTCTCCAGGTTGGCTGTCTGCATACTGTGAAAGTGCGAAAGGCAACACTGTCTTTGGGCCATAAGGGGAGTGCTTGCTCTGATTCTTGACAAAACTGCGGCTTTCTGGTTTTCAACTTTGACATTTTCACCCACAATGATGTGTCTTCCTCAGTTGGGTAGCACGCAAGCAGTTCTCCACAGCATTCACAGCATAACATTTTGCTTGAACTTCTGTATATTCCACAAAAGTAAGTCGATGGGCAAAGCTCACTGTAGAGGTGATGGGTCCTGACAAAGTGAGATACTTTATACCGAATCCTGTCATTTGCCCTGGCTAGTATCAACAATAATGCACAACTTTTCTCAGATACATTCATTCTTATCAGTATGCGAGGGGTATGCATCAATCTTTCATAGTGATTCCTGTGCTATTAGATGTCCTGATGTGTTGCACAACCAGAGCATTGTCAGTATTCCTAGTGCCGAACTACTGATCAGCAAATTGATGTATTTAAACAATTCACTACCTGCTTCTCAAGAGTAGAAAGATTATTAATCTGTAACTGTTAATTTGTCCTGCAAAAATGTGATTATATTTCACACACCAAACAAAAGTGTGCTGTTTTGAAAGTAAGCCAGATTATACGATTAAATAGATCACTTTTCATCTGTTAGCGGTATTATCTGAACAAACAACAAATACCAGATGTCGACATTTGCAATAATTACATGAGTTTACAAGACTTTCCTACATATTGTAATCTGCAAACGTTTTCCACACATGTGTATGTCTCATAGTAGACTGTCTGCAAAAGCCGGTCATGCAGTATCTTAAATCGAAAATATTACTAACTGTTGACATTGATAAATTGCATCATTTCACTATCTACCACATCACTTGGATGTTCTTCTACACCATCAGATGATGCATTAACATAGGACACAATCTTCCATTAATAATAATTGCTACATCAAATCCAGCCATCGTCACTCCGTTCAGGCTGCTGGGGCCAGTGTATGGAACGGTCTGCCATCGCAAATGAAGTCAATTGCTAGTGGGGCCAGATTAAACTCAATTATCAAAGGACATTTTAGGTAGAAATGCAAAAGAAAAAGAAAAAATATTTTTTATTATGATGTATGTATTAGTTTGTGAACTCAGCTCTACGAAAACACAACTTGTATCTGATTGGATCATTGAATAAATGATGATGATGATGATGATGATGACAGATTGAAATCATAATTTAAGCTACAACAAATCTCACAATTTACCTTGATGTCTAGGTCAACACCAGTCTTGTTAACAATCCAATAGCGACTGCGAACAATCAGCTCAACATTCTTGTCAATGAGTTTTGCAACTTCAACAACCTACAAGGAAGGAATGTTACAAAGATAAGAATGTTGAGTACGTCTGGGGAAAGTACCTAGGTCCATGAGTCATCAATTAAGCTAAAGAACAGTTAGGATTAAATATCATATCAAGTCTCATTAAAAATTTTTAAGAAATTTGTCCCAGGCATGAGGCAGATACATAATTTCTGCCTTTGAATTATCAGACTCCTGGGGCCTTATTCATCGACTGGGACTAAAGCGTAGTCCGAGACTAAACATATACAAATTTTAGCAATGTAACTCAGACAAGACGTTTGGTCTCAGACTACGCTTTAGTCCTGGTCTGTGAATAAGACCCCTGTTCGTTATAATTAGGCATGCAACCTTCATAAAAACAATCAACCACTAGACGTTAGTGATGGATAACATAACATTGCAGAAGCTACAAGAATATAACATTCCACTGCACATGTCGTTCGTATCTTTACAAATTATTTAATCGTCATCATCTTCCATTTAGCTGCAAACATCAAATACTGACAGTTAAATCAATAATAATTTATTGTACAACAACAGTCAACTTTGATACTAACCCTTGTCCTGCTATTGACGGGTATACACGTTTTGAAACAGGTCAAAAGTAGCAACACATAACCAATCAGATAGTTAGTCCTTAGCAAGCAACCAATCAGCAATTGGTGAAGCGACTTCAAGTCTTCATTTAAACAGTTTTACAGCAGGACAGGGGCTAGCAATTTTTCGGGGACTTCTTGAAATTCAACCGATACTGGCAAAAACCGATGTTGACAAAACAAAGAGAAAAGAAGTTATATGTAGTTTGCTTTGCTTTTATTACAAAGAAATAAAAGTCAAAAAGGGTATGAAACCACTGAAAAGCGATCTTGAATTTGCAAGTCTCATGCAACACAGCTTCTCTGATTGTCAGTCATCGTAAACAGAAAGGTGACAATCGAGGCTAACTAGTGAAAACCCTCATCTATTGAATTGATATTGTGTAAAAATAATCATCTGGAAGGGCTCCAGTTTCTATATTGGCAAACAAATGTTGATTTGGGACCCAAACGTGCATCGAAATGGGCGAAAAATGAACTGCAAAGAATTATTGTTTTTGGTGAAAGAACGGTAGTGCTGCAACATCATTATTAGTGGAGTTGATTGTACTTGTAGATTTCAGTGCATAAGGTCCAAGGTCAAAACAGGAAATAAACAACGCAAGAGGAACAATGCTTACACTGTAAAAGCAAACTAAGAGCATCCACATACCCACAGTGTATAGAAATTCATGAGAAAAAAGGATGCTTACAAATCGATCCTTCTTAGGGCCATCAGATATCAGTGTTAGCATTTGCCCTTCTAATGATGTTGTCTCGATGAGAAGGTTTCCTTCAAGGCCATGGTATGCTCCTTGTTCAATCTAAACAAAAACGAGAAAATTATATTTTTGCAAAATGATCCATAGTAAAGTAGACAGATACTTGCCAAAGGAAAAATGCCAATTACAAATTTCGGCTAGGCATGTAAGCAAACAATACCAAATGAATTGATATGTAAATCATCTTTTATTAAATGAGGGTATCACATTGATAGAAACAATCACTGACAGATTGATGATTCACAATACTTGCCAACACAAACAACAAATACGAATTTCAGGAAGACATGCAAGAACTATAGCCCTATGTAAACTGCACCAACTAACCCAGATCGAACCCGGGTTCGTGGCGCTTTCCATTGTGATGCGAACCATGCAAACCACTGTCGAAATCTGAGCCGAAAGCATTCCACATTTTCACGCTCTTTCGTGAAAAGTGGGGCGAACCCGTGTCGAACCCACCTCCTGTACGTGGGTTAGTTTAACCCAGGTTAAACCTGGGTTAATGTCATTTACACTTCTAAACGAACCCGGGTTCGCCCTGGGTTAGTTTTAACCCGGGTTAGTTGGTGCCGTGTAAATAGGGTTTATGGCATAAACTGGCAGATCATTCCTGGTTTGCCTACTACGGCAATTCCATTGATAGAACCAATTACTGACAGACTATTCAAATTCTAGATGACAATCAATCAAACTATGATGATGGACTAGTCAAATTCTATATGACAATAAATCTTATTCAAAGCAAATATGATCACAGGAGGTACATATTGCATCTGAGATGAGCAATGCTGAAAAGTGGAACAGAAGGGTAAGAGGAAACAAAAGGGAATTGCTTGCTCTAATCGTGTCCTGTATTTTGATGCAAGGGAATGATGCTCCAAGGAAATGAGACTGTTGGCATCATTTCCTGGTTGATGCCTATCACGCAAGATGAATTGGTCATGCAGTGAAACCTGTCTATAATGGTGACCTTTGGGACCTAACTAAAATGACCTTTATAGACAGGTGACTTTTTAGTCCAGGTTGATTTCTATGGAAAGCGTCATTTTGTGGTTATGAAGAGTGGCCTTTATACACAGGTGGCTGCTCTATAGAGGTGGCCGCTAATACAAGTTTGACTATATATGGCAAGACAATTACATAAGGGGAACACACATTTGTATAAATGTACAACTGGAAGGTGTCAACAGAGATGTAATCGCTGCTTCATTACAAAACGATGTCGCCTAGATAGTTGATCATTACTCGACAAACCGCAAACTGACAAACCACAGAAGTATGTTCCAGTGCTTCTGACATAGTGACATAAATATAGAAAGTGATACCTGAAGAAGCTGTGAAGACAGTATCCCATAAGCCAATGATGAAATCAATCTTACAGCTGTTACAATTATGGTGGTGAGTGGTGGCAGACCATGAATTGAAAGATTTAACACATTAGTAAACCTATAGAAAGTTAAGCTTAACACTGCAATAGAAAGGAAAAATTGCTTTGACAAAGAGGCGATCTTCAATATTTGATATCATGCCTGTCACACAAATCACAAATACCTTGAGAAAACATTCAATTTCGCTAACTTCGGAAGAAACACCAACCACTTCTGATCTACCACCAGCATGGACATCGATGCTAGAATGACTTGATTCAGACTTCGAGAAAAGACATAAGAAATCTGCTGAATCAATATTCACAAAGGTCTAGCAGCCACATATGAGACAAGGAAGTGTAGTAAATCACACAAAATACCTGAAGTTTCACGGAGATGCTAAATGGCAACAGATTGATGAGCATAATTGGTGGCATGAGATGAAGCACACGAGACTTGTGCCTCACATGTGATGGACCAGTTTTGATCAAACTTGTTTTAGCAACCACCTGCAAGCAAACAATGCAGCGGTTAGTAGTTAAGAAAACCATGATTCTCAAGCACAAAATGCATTGAAGTTTGACTTGATCTCTTCTAGAACAGCAGAACGATGCCTTGCCCTTAAACAATAAACCATCAGTCTTCAGATCACATCACATATGAACTTACATTGGGACGAAAGGAATGAATGCACCGCTCAATACCATCATTTTACACCATGAATGATAATAAGAGAGGTTAACAAAAGGTATCACACTGCCTAAAACCACAGTAAGCCATACAAAGTTTAATGAGTCAAAGGCAGGACATGACATGACAGACTAAAAAACTGGAACAGAAGCATGGATGTTGCAGGTACTCCTATAATCTATATTTTGTCTGTCTTGTGTCTAGGTTTGCACCAAACAAACAAAATTTGATTGATCGGCATGGATGAGTGACTTATATTTATTTAATATTAATATTTTGCAGCCCTTGTCATGATATCATGCTTTTGATTGGTGATCCACTGATGATCGGCTATTATAGAGCAGAGATCAACTTGGACTAGATCGGTTAGGATTTGGCTGTTCCATGCAATCCTACTCGAGTCACTCCACTCCTACTATCGTTCATTTTACAGATATCTATATATAAATACCGCCCGGCGAATGCCATAGAAAAATCTGTTTGAGAACTGAATAGAAACTGACCAATATACTAAAGAGAGCAATATGGGTTTTATACAGGATCCCTATATAATCACTCTATAGGCAATTAGGCATCCTATGTACTTTTATATATATACATTTCCGTAGGGTTCCATGGACTTTTGACATCAAAGCAAATATCACACACAAATGACCTTGACATGGTACTTCTGTTCAGGATCATTGGATGAGTGACAGCTGATGCTTTGACTTGCATCATCCAATGCATTCCATTCGATGATGTCGGTGCATTTAGAAAACCTATTCAATGAACGATTGCAACAATTAACACGGCCACAAGGGACAACAGAACATCAAAACAACATTTCACATGCACGTGGAGTTCATTAACGACAAACGTGACAAAAACAAAAAAAGCTAACTGAGGAACATCCAGCAGTGAGTGTCATCCAGCAGTGAGTGTCATCCAGCAGTGAGTGTGCACAAAAATGGAAGAAATTTCCAACTTTAAATAGTTATGTTGAGATATGCTTATTTTATTGTAGCTTTTAGGAATTGATGGAGCGCAGTCCTGGTGCATTTCGGGATGCAAGTGTTTTTTGGCACGTGATTTGAGTTGAAATTGACAATTTTGACAGCCAAGAACAAGCTTTGAATCAAAAATCATTCACAAGAGGACAGCTGATTGTGTTTCAAAAAAGCATTTTCCTGGCATCATTGGAAACATGGTAGGTCACAGGTCACTTGTGGTAAATGTATCTCTGGCCTCCGTATGTCATGGCTGGAGTTTCACTTTGCCTAAGTACTATATAGCTACCATTACATGAGCTGGCTGTACTAGGAGTCAAAACATAGACTATTCCCATTTTCACAGTTTCAGTTACCTCTCAAATGCTCTTGAAATATTATCAATATGATTAGAATGATAGTCAAATGTATGATACAAAGTTTAAAAATCCAAAATTGTGGAAAGTGTATTATATTTCTTCTTCAAATTTGAATTGAAATTGACCTTTAGAAATTGAGCTCTCAAGTTGTTATTAAAAAAAGATTTTAAACAAAAGAAGTGCACTTAAAAACAAACAATCATTAATTTCATCAATTGGCAATATGTTCCCCTATAGCCTGATTTTACTTTTCCATCATAATAATCAATCGCCAACAAGGAAGAACAAAACTCAGGTGCTTTGATTTCGATCATTGCAACCTTCATTATGTAGCAGAAATACCTCCTGACTAAGAAATCTGACTGCATTTCATCTGAATTACGCCCTATTTATGTCAGACGACAAACCGACAACGACTTTCAACTTCCCAGATACGTCTCATCAGCGCTATCACTCATGCATGCAAAACAGCCTGTTTATGTCCAACGACATCGTCCTGCGACACAGTGATGTTCACGCCACCGTCAGCCAATAAGAGCAAAGATTTATTTCTAGTTTTGTAACAGTTCATTCGTTTTATGTTTTCGATTTTGTGAAAATGGTCGGGCAGACTGTAAATCCAGATGCATTCACGGATTCTGAGTTCCTCAATGAACACACCATTGCCTATCCGCGCCAAGGAAGCGGCTCTTCCTTGCTGAGTGGAGACGGACGACATTTTCAACTATCTGTACGTGAGCGCCTCAAAATATTCCTACTTTTTCTACCTTTACAGGACTCTTTTCCGCATGATGGCGGAGCCTATTTCTATTTCCCGCCAAATTTCAGTCCTAGTTGTCATCTGGTGTCAGCTTAAACTGGACAGTGCTGGATTGCCTTCAGCCATGTCGTAGACTGCCATGACACTGTCGCCACGACACTTCAACTTAACGACAAGGGCGTTTACGTCAGACAACAATTGACGTGGCGTTGACAAGAATAACGGTTTCGACAAGGACAAAAAGTCTGACATAAACACGGCTTTACTTGTTACGTGATAATTAAACTATTTTAATGACACAACTTGATTGGCATTCAACTTTTAATGTTGCTAAATGGAATTGAGGTAAGGCTAAACTCTAACCATAGCCAGCAGGCAACAAGGATAGAATCGAGGCTAGCCTCTCAGCTAGGCAATGAGTAGTGTAACCTATGGGTTATCGTACGATGGTGAAC